>ML780167.1:549666-573626 GCA_009831015.1 Picea engelmannii | reverse complement strand
CTGAAACTCCTCCAATTTTCACTCCTTGAATCCTCCCCAAAAAAAGGTTATAGAAAGAATGGTAGACTTTATTCAATTCTGGTCTATTCAGGAGAGTGAACTTGCACAGAATGCCCCACACTCAATAATTAACATCTGATTCTAAAACTCACACAAATGAAACTACAGTTCGTAATATTTCCAATGAAATTTGTCCCACTTAATTTGGATTCTCGATGAAGAAGTTATGACTTTTTTACCCGGAACACCTGTTTATTGACTAGCTTCAGGACTCGTCACAAACTTTATCTTCCACAGAGTGTATCTCCATAGTTATAGAGAATCAAGAGCTGAAGTTTTTACCAGAGATACCTTGATATGTCTTCTCAATACCATAACGATTTCACCATCTGAATCGTTCTAGAAATTTTTTTATAGCAAAAATGGTAAGATGACCTAAAAATAACATACCTTAGAACACATCACCAAAAGACTTCATCCTCCCTTGAAATCCGACCTTCTTTTCTTCTTATTACCTTTGAAATTCGACTTGTATCAAATAAATTTATAATGATGTTTATTTATACCATTTATGTCACTTCATTTTAACATTAGGGCCGACTTGACACTTTCTTATTTTGTAATTCTTTTCTTTAATTATCTTCAGGGCCTACATGTACTTCCTTCTTCAATTCACTTTGTCATCTTCAAAGATTCATTTCTCCTCAACCATGAGGATCCACGTGACGTGCCACATACCACCAAAAACAACATGATGTATACTATCCATCCATGGGTGTTGTATCTGAATGTGCATTTTACTTCATGTCCAAATACCTTCATCAATCTTGTGGTCCAAAACTCATGAATAGGGTTGACATCAATGACAACAACCAATCTTCCAATAATAATTTGCGTGCACCCGAGGAAGTGTGTGGGGATTTTCTTGAAGTGTGCATCAATCCATGCTTTGTAGCCAATTTATTTTGGGTCCAAAGAGCCTTTGTATGTAAACATTTTGAGGCTAGAGTGCCTATGTTCTTTAGTGTGAAAAAGTGTTGAGTTTTTCACATGCACCAAGGGAGGGTGCACACCCATTTCATATTTTTGCATGCACTCAAATAAGTGTGCCGTGAGGATAAAAGGATAGCGAGCCTATATTTGTAAAAATGTAATGAAACTAATATAATTAATGAAAACATATAACTGTGCACAGACCAATTAGACAAAAAGAGAAGGGGGGTTTAAACTCCACTAGAAAAGAAAAAAAAGGGCTAAGAGTTAGGAAGAGAGAATATTTTAATAATATTTCCAAAAATATATAATTTATGGGATACATATTTATCCTAAGTTCCTAAGGGATGGGAACAAGTCACCAAGTGGATCGAAGCTAGTTCTTAAGGTGACAAGTGTCTATTTTTAGTCATGCATTTATATTTGTGTGCATTAGTGTATTTTTTTTTGGGGGGGGGAATTCACTCATTCCTTCAGCATGAAGACCAACTTTCCTTTTCTAATCATTTGTATCTTGTTGTAACTTGTTGCAATCACATAACCTTGTACTTGGGAAGGTTCGTGTGCTATTGAAGAGGCAAGTTGTTAGGCCCGTGTGTTATTGAAGAGGTGGGTTGTCAGACCCGTGTGATATTGAAGAGGCAAGTTGTCAATCCCGTGTGCTATTGAAGAAGCATTTTTTCAGGCCTGTAAGAATTCTCTCCAGGTAAGAGAACCACTAGGAATTAATTTCCCAAGGTTCCCAATTGTAGCTATAGGGATATGAGACTTCCTATCTAGCATGTTGTTGAAGCCCTCGAAGGGAATTGTGGAAACCAAAGGACTATTGAGTAGAGAAGGGGAACACTTCCTGGGGTGGGACAAACATGTGAGGAATGAGGGACTGTAGTGTTTTTTCTTGGGTTGGCACCTTTTTCTGAGTGTTTTGATTGTTGATAGACCTTATATTGTCTCAGGAACCGTTTTCCTTGGTGGAGTTTAAGCCCCATCTCGGGGCTGACTTGCTGCTAAGAGTTTTTGAATGATAGAGTCTATGGCTGGGAGGAACGTCTGAGGTCTTCACACAGTTGGTGGATTACAACAAAATATAAGTGTCTTCTCATGTGTATTATACTATGAGTAATGTGCATATACATGTTAAATATATTATGTGTTACAATTGTATATATATTTGTATGTGGATTATATATGCTATAGAACTGCATGTTTGTTGCATATGTAGGGAATGGGCCATGACAGTTTATATGTGATTATATATTGTTTAACATGTGAATTCTTATGTTATTTATGTTTATGAAATTAGTACATAATTATCTTGGGTTGTGCATGTATTGTTAGTTCTACATAACTATTGAATATGTAGAACATGGTAGTTATTAAGTGTTTCCTATTATAAACATTTCGTGGTAATGATCATGGGATTCTGAGGCAAGGTTTGAATCATCACATGCATAGGGAAATCAGTCTGCACATGCAAATGGGATAGATCCTGTAGGCATCATAGGAATGGTTGCATGTGTAGTTGTATTATGATTTCATTCTTCCATTATAGTCATTATCTATTAAGTAACTTCAACAATAATCATATGGGTTCTAGTATGAAGCTATAAATGTCATGCATGTTGAGGGACAACCGATGTAGCCGACACAATGATGGTTGAGCATGTAAAATTTCTAAGACATAGTTGTTGCACATGGTACGAGACCAGTTTGTGTGCACCGGGAAAACGTAGCTACACATAGCATAAGGATAGTTGTGTGCATCCCTAGTTTCAATGAGTTGCTTCCGCAAAAGAAAGAGTTGATATCAAATATTATTTAGAGAGTTGTGGTAGTGGAGAATTTACAATGTGGTAATGGGATTCAACTAGGAGGATGGATACGTTACAAAGTGGTATCAGAGTTCAAATTTTTTATCTGGCATGGTTAGAAGCAGAGCTGAGGAAGTTACACCTATTGTGTAGACCAATCCCCAAGTCAAGGGATGTTTCCCAAGAAGACCCGATCTGGGTCATGAAATGAATATCATATGTATTGGGGAAAGAATTCCAGGCATGGGGTTCTTGACATATAAGGGTTCATATTGTCTCATTTATGGGTGCCTTTTTGGAGGGTGTGTTTCCCTTCATTCATGATGCAACATTTTTCCAAGTCCTTTTATTGCCATTAATTCATTATAGTCTGAAACATTGATTAGTATGTGCAATGGAAAGTAAGGAGTACCACAATGCCCATTGAAGCTAGAAACACACAGAGTTCCATATGCAATAGAAAGTAAGAGACATCGCAAAATGTGTTTCCTCAACAAGCATGATAGTTATTAATTATGTGTTTATAAGGTTCTTGATTCTTATGGAGAATCATTTCATTTTTCTCAAGACCTTAGGGTGAGCATCTTGAAGGATAATGAGTGGATTTTAACATTTTCCAGCTACAACACCTCTAGGCGTTTAGCCTCTTCTTCCCATGAAATGAGGTACAATCCCTTCTTGGGGTCAATGAATGCGAAAACCGTAAAGATGAGGAAATAGAGGGGAAGAAGTGTGGAAAGTGGTAAGTATGAAATGGAGTGGTATGATGAGCCTTCGAGGAACTACCTACTAGCAACCCTTTTCTCAAGGGTGACTGATTTACTAGGATACAATGACAACCACCAAGGTGAAATTAGGAAAAATGTATAATTTCCAAGAAAACATTCCATAATCAAGAAAGGATTCTTTGCAACATGCTCAAATGATTCAAATATTAAAGTGACACTTACCATGACACCATACTTGTTACCTTGTGAAAAAATACATGTTTTCATCTAGGACCAATTCGATGTAGTGGATGGTGCTTTGTTGTCGGTGGTGATAAATCATCTGCAAGAATTGTTGGTCAATTTTACTCTCGACACTCCATGCCTGCTACTTGTGTACCTCGATACATGATATCCTTAGTTACCCATATACTGAGGGGGTAATATCTGGCTCGTACATGAGGACATGTGCTCACCGTAGATCTTATCATAACCTCAACATCTCCTAGTATGACCCATGCCTACACATTTTCAAGAAAAATGTTAGAGTATCATAGGTGGCACACTCACCCCTTATGAGAAAATATGCTAAGATATTAAAAATATAGAGTGAAACTTGAAAATAAAAAATTTCGACATTTTTGTTCTAACATATCAATTATGAGCATGAAAAACATACAAGGGTAACATAGAAATATGCAATTATGCAAGAAAAAAATATGTAAATCATAAGCATGTATGGAAATCCAAGAAAGATGAAACTATACTAGTATGATATGCATGATGCAACATATACACAATGCAATGCAGGATGGAAATGCCTACCCTAAACCTACTCTAATCTATGCTAAAGAAATGCTAGGTATAATCATATAACCAATAAAACCATCCTATATTTGTATCGAAACATTTACCCTTGTGCTTCATCTTGAAAAAAGAGAAGAATTAAAGCACAATAAGGTCATGGGATAGAACATGCATTATATCGTAACTAATCATAAATTCTAACTCATGGAGGTGGGAGGGAGGGACAAAATTTTTCCTAGTCATATTCCCACAAGAATGCTCGATCCATATCTAAAAGGGGTTGTGACAATATAAAGACTCATAAGGCTGGCTCAAAGACTCTAAAGGTTAACTAGCTAGGATCTTATCACTCCTTGAGGTCTGAGAAGGGATGAACAAGAATCTGTAGGATGAATGAAAATTACTCAGGGGAAGGTTGAAATATTGATATGTCAAACTTCTTCTTAGATAATTGAACCTACCCTTAGATTCTAAGAAATATTTTTAACTTGGAGAAAACTTGGGACAAGGAAAATGTTCCCTAGCTGCATCCTTAGTGACATACAAAGATAAAGGAAAAGAAAGAGGCTGGAAATCCTCATCACAAGAATCTGGATCCAGGTCAATCATGTCCTTACCCTCATAAAAATTGGAGCACAATGGTGGTTGAAAATTTTCTTCATGGATCAAATCCAAGTGCTCAGATGAATATGTATCAAATTCCCCAAGGTATGACAAGAAGTCATCATGAAAATGATACAAAAAATCATCCCTAGGTGGTTGGAACAAATATGTAATCATGTCATATCCTTACAACCAAACATCAAAATAAGTGGTAATCACATATGGACGTTGTAAAGTAAAAAAATGAAAAAGACATTTGATGTCATAAATGGGATCTCCATCATGAAAAATCACATCCCATTTACGTCTCAAAACATATGTATAAACTCATCAATATTCTTGATCACATTATTACCTTTACTATAATGTGTAGGAGGCATGGAGGCTTGGATGAATTCATCAAAAGGAGGAGAAGACACCAACACTTCGTCTTGATAAGGAGCCTCTTCGTTGATTAGGTATTCAACAAGGTGCGTCTCATCAAAGTGTTCTTCTTTAGTATACTCACAAGGAATCTCATGCTCGAGAAATTGGTGATCCTCATCATGATTCACCCTTTCATGTTCTCATTCTTTAGTCAAGTATTTTTTGTCTTTAACATAATCATGAGGTTATTCTTTCTCCTCTTTGAGAGAGTGATAACCTTCCTCGTAAACCTCTTCTTCGGGTTCTTGGTTTTGAGCATGGTGTACATTCTTGAAATATTCTACAATCTCAGTGGTGAAACCTTCATCCTTGTTGGGATAAATATATGCACTATTAGTTCCCACATTTAATTATCAATTGGGGCTCGTAAACTTCAAGGTGCAGGCTCAGGAAACACAGGATCATAGCCTAGTCTAGCCTAATCTAAAGCTAACAAAACAATCTTCAAACCCACACAAAAGGAAATTAACACTAAGGATTTATCACTAGGACGTAGAAATAACTTAGTGCTATAAAGGCTTAGATCACAGTCTTTCATGCACTCAGGGTGATGTTCGTGTGATTAATCGTGAGTAGCTTACTTAAGTTTTCTTTCCTTCAATGATTATTTCCTATAGTGGATCCACACTTAAATGCAATAAAATAAACAAGCAAACGGAAATGAAATTCATGATAGAAACTAACACCTTAGGAAGAATTCCAACGCGAGAAGGCCATATCTCACAAGTTAGACCTCTAATCTGTCCATTGGTGATTGAAATTACAAGCTTGCAATAAGAATCCAAACGGAATGAAATACTAAAACAAAAATATGTGATCAATAATTTATTGCAAAAATATATCCTAAAATGAAAAGATTAAATTCTATCCTATAAAATGATAACACAAGTATTCATCAATAAAAGAAATAAGAGAGGAAATTGGTGCAAAAATAAGTGCAGACTGGTACATAACAATCCAAAAACAAAATTGATTAAGAACGAAAATAAATCTATAAGCAATCCAAACTTAAACTTTAGAAATATCAAGCAAATGTAAAATCACACATCCTAAACTCGAGATCTCTCCTCAACTAAGTACATCAAACATAATGAAGAAGTTTGGCGAAGAATGAGCTAAAATGCAGAAATATAAAAACAAATGAAATTCTTATGCAATGAAATGCAAGTGTCAATTCTGTATTAAAGAGGATTAAATGTAAAACAATTTAAAAATGAACATTCTTTGGAAGTCAAATCCTCAATATAAAACTTAACAAAGAATGTTTAAAAGGAATGATGTATGCATAGAGCATGAGTGATTGAATGTAAATAAAGAAAGTGAAATGGAACCTTGTGTTTATAGTCGTTTGGATTGTAAGACTTAGGCGTATTCAACCACACGAGGAGTGAAGGAGTAGTGAAAGGAAATGGATGAGTCCTATATACAATGAAATGTTATGTGACAATGTATCAATTATGAGTGCATAAAATGAAGGAAGAATGTGCACACTGTCTTTTCTTTTCCTCATAAATAATACATGAAGAATTAATTCTGTGTTTTTCTTTTAAAGAATTAATTTGAATACTCAACTGAATACTAATGCTCTATGGAACAGGTTGTGACACAGTTAAAAAAATGCAATGAAGGTTTTGGAACGAGGTTTGAAAGAGACACTTCGATAAGTAAGGTGAGACAAATAAGAGAGTGATTAATGGAAATGAATGGGCGATTGAAATAGGTGTGATAGTGGATAAGAGGGATGAAATTAAAGCAAGTCATGGGGCAGAAGTTCACTGATCAAATGAGTGTTAAATACAAAGATAGAGCATTACATAAAATATGTGGATTGAAAGCATATAAAAAGGAATGCAATCTAAATTGAATGTAGTATAATGATGCCTTGAGTGGGAGAGTATTAATTTGAGTTTTCTGACGAAAACCAATTGCAAAATAAAACCAAATTGCATAATAGAAGCACACAATGTATGGAAATTAAATCAATCAAATTCATAAACTAATTAATAGAATAAATAACAACAGGGACATACCCGGATCGAGGGGCCCTACCCGACCTAGGCATGCTTCTGAAAGACTAGTTCAGATCTGAAGGATGCATAATGTCTTCAACAACCAATAATTTTTAGTTTATAAAAAAATATCAGCTCCTTGATTACAAAGCAATAGCTCCACACTTTCTGATATAATATCAAACCTCATATACAATAACAATGAAGATCATGATGATAAAAAAATGCCCTCTTCTCACAGATCTATGAGGCTTATTCATACATGAAATCCATGGAGGAATGGATGAAACCGAATCCTTAAACTCTAAAATCAATTTTTACATTTTTAGGACAAATGTTAAAAAAATTGGGTTTTACTGCAATTTGGGCAGATTTGAGTTAGGGATCCACCCATATCGTCCAACCAAATTCGCGTTTTGAAACATTTCCCACATGTTACTCAATTTTTCATATTTTATACAAAACCCATATCTTAGAATTTCTGGATCTGATTCCATCTGCACGGAAAACGAGGCGCAAGTTGATAGTTTGAGATTTTTGCTAATTTTTCCATAATCATTCCCCCTGAGCTGTAGTTCCACGTGTGTTATATGGGTGAATTTTGCCTCATGTGTCCACATTTAAACATCGCTTTGGACAAAACCCATGTCCCCGATTTTCCTCTAGAATCTTTCCAAAATTTCAAATTATTTCAAGTACCAAACTATTTTTTATGCTAGTACTGGATGAGCACAACATTGGTACCGGACGAGCACAAAATTGGTACCAGACGATATGAGTATTGGATTACATGGAGTGTGGGTACCATATGACATGGAGTATGGGTACCAAATGACTGTGCAGGTACCGGTTGATTGTAGAACCTTCTGGTACTGGATGACTTGGAGTACCAGATGAGCGCAGTACTGGTACCGGACGAGCTGAGTACTGGATGACATGGAGTGTGGGTACCAGATGACTATGCAGGTACCATTTGGCTATAGAAAATTCTAGTACCAAATGACTTTGGAGTACCGAATGAGCGCAGTATTGGTACCAGACGAGCTGGTACACGATGACATGGAGTATCGGATGAGCGCAGTATTGGTACTAGATGAGTTGGTACTGGATGAAATGGAGTGTGGGTACCAGATGAAATGGAGTGTGGGTATCAAATGACTATGCAGGTACCAGTTGACTATAGAACCTTTTGGTACCATATGACTTGGAGTATCAGATGACCTGCAGTGCGAGTACCGTAACAGGAACTGTACAGGTACCAGAACATGGACAGTGCATATACCAGAACCTGAACAACACAAAACATGTTTCTTGGACATGGAAACATAAGATTCAACCATCATCGAAAAAAATATTGTATAATCATCCTTTTGATCACTGAAAATATGGAAAATTATGTATTAACCACATAGGATGAATAACAAGAGATAATGGAGGTTTATGGGTGTAATTAGCAATATATTATTGATGAAATGAGGGGATAAGGTGTAATGATGAGTTTATTTGTATGGAGGAAAATATGACAAAACTGGATCCCAACACACCCCCAAACCCAAAGATTTGCATGTCCTCATGCAAACAAGGTGAAAAACTTATGATACTCTGCTTATATAATTATGTGACATTGTTTCTTTTGTGTGGGTGTTAGTTCTTGTGGAATAACACTTTGGAAACTATCACAGATTGAATTTCAAACAGAGAAACAAAATTATCATAAAAATGGAGAACAAGCAGTGGATGGGGTATCAGAGTGATGGTGAATGATGTGCATGTGGAGAATGGTTTATAAAATGATGTTGATGGTGGTCGTATGAACTTGGATGCCTTTATACTCTGTATATTACATCAATTTTAAGACCAATATTACTTTGTGGTTCTTTGTTTGGATATGCAACAATGATTTCATCCTCTTTGAGATGGTTTAAGAATGCTTTATCATGTACAAAGATAAGACACTATAGATGTTGTTTTGTATTTGTATACCACATATTTCCTTTTCATTACTTGGTCTTATCATCATAGTATATTGTTCATTATGACAAGTGGAGTGAAGATGGAGGGTTTACTGAATAGTTGTGATAATTCATAGTGGAGTGTGGAGTGCGTAATAGTGGTTATGCATCATGTTTTCCAAGTTAGTAAATTAAAAATATTTGTATCAGTTTTACCTCAAGTTACCCTTGCTTTGAATTCTAATGCATGTTGAAGTGTAAACTATGCAGAACATGATGAAATGTCTGCAAAATCATGATGCAGACTGCTGAAATTTGAAGATGAAGTGGAGAAAGGTTGAGAACTAATGGATATCTAGGAGAGAGTTGATGAATGTTGATCTATTGAGATTCCTTATGTCTCTCTCTTTCACCCCCAAACCTGCTGGTTTGCATGTTCTCATGCAAACTCTCATTAGCACACAAAATTTCTGCAAGATGAAAGTGGACTATGTGGAACTGGTGCATGTTGAATGAAGGAGAGAAATGAAGTATGTAAGAGCTGAGAGCTGCTGAAAATATCCTGCAAAAAGTACCCTCGAAAAAGAATTAAATTTTTGTACTGTTGGTATAGGAACCTACTGGTTTCTGTACCAGCAGTACCAGAATAGAAAAATCTAAAAGAACTAAACCAATACTATTATTATGAGAGAAGAAATATACATTGATGCCATGCTTGAAGAAATAACAAAAAATTAAACTTTATTCATTCTTGTAAATTTGGAAATGGAATTTATTTTAAAATATTACAAGCATAAAGGAAATTTCTAAATTACTTATTACATATGATTTCATTGATCATTAACAATTGTATGCTCAAGAAACCATGTTAATTACAATGGAGGATTTTTCCTCTCATCCTCGAACATGAAAACATGAGGAGATAAGTAGTCTTTGATAAATGAGAAACCGATAGGAAACCAGTCATCTCTATTTAATTTCTCAGATAATTTCTATCATTCAAGTGATATTGATAAAGTTCCCATTTGAGTTTATTAGACTCCTATACTTATGGGTCCCACCTCTAAGACAATGACATCTTGGGTATGAATGATGGGGTCTTAATACCATCTTACAGACATTCTCAAATGGCAATTAGATGAGGTTCATTAGCCTTTTGTTCAACCCTGCATGCTTCTTCTTAACGATTTACACAAGTATATTGTTCATACCAACAAATATAGATTAGGCATAATGAAATACATCAAAATCAAAACCCATTGCCAACAAGCCTGTTAAGTACTCCGATGGGGTAATTTTGACATATAAGAAATATCCTTCTCAGGAAGAATTCCCTATTGACCACGAGCCTGTTCAGTACCCTAATGGGTTTTCCCAGTTATACCACAGACCGATACCCACTGCCAGCAGACCTGTTCAATATCCCGACGGGTTAGCCTCTTACATCCATTTTCCATCAAAGGCTCTTGTCCCAATCTTTACCCTTAAGATACAATTTATAGATTTCTTTCTGATGGGTGAATGGGGGAAGTATCCTTGAAAACCTTTTTACAGGATGGTATGGTATTGAGTTGGAAGATATTTTATAGATTTCCCATAAAATATTGTTCGTATGAAAAATAGACTTATGTATCGAGGTTAGTCAAAAGATATACCATGGTAAAACTTACTTAATGTTTGGTGGATGAGCCCATGAAAGAATGACCTAAAGGTGCCTCTAGTCCCCAAGTTAATCTTCTCCATATAAGATTGTGTTCCCTCACAAGTAGAAGTTTCATTCATTCTCTTGCTACTATTTGATAAGAATGTTTGAATAACAAGTTCTGATAAGAAACTAGGGTGTACAAGTTACCTATGGGCACCATTATGCAGACCTTAAAGTTTTTGTAAATCTCCATAATATTTTAAATATTAGGCTTATGAGAAACTGTTATTATTAATAATCAAAAATATGTATGTAATAATAAGAAGAAATATCTTAAGTTGTTTTGGTTTTTGATGTTAGATCACCAATATTATCTTCATCTCATTTCATTTATTTGAAAAGAAACATGAAAAAATGTTGCATTTATTTAGAACTAGGTTAACTAACATGCAACTTTTACTCTATCCTATCTAACAACAATAAATTATATTTTATGTGTAAGAATATTTCCAATGTAACCATGTGTATAAATACATTCATACTGAGGTTTGAAAGATAATCTTTAATGTATACCAGAATGTGAACAACTAACTACTTTGATGATGATGTGGAGAGTTGTTGAAGAAGAGAGTGGTTCTTCAATCTTGTTGTCATCTAGAACCAATGTTCAATGTAATATTGATGTTCTTGGTTCACTTGCTCATTTATACCACTCTGCATGTCTCCCTCTATCATTCCACACAAATCATCTTCTTTCAGATGGTTTGTCTCTTGGATGCATACTGGATCTGACAATATGCATGTCAAGAACTCCTCGATCTCATTTTCTAGCAATTTCTCTCCATTGAATGATTCTTCAATCTCCTCTACATGTTGGAAATGGTGATCAAAGGAGGCTTCAAGATATTCTTTTGGATGTAGCTCATGGAAATATTGTTTTTTCTATCACTTATGGAGAGGCAGATAGGTTCTGGACTGTTGTCAATATTTGTTCTTTTTGCGAGGCAGAGATTGAGATCCCAGTTGCTGCTAGGATGGAGAGAGTTATTCCAAACTCTTGATCATCTTTGAGTCCTTGTTGTTGGTTTATGGGTCCTATTTCACACATGGATTAGTGTAGAGGGGGGGTTCTTACAGTTCCCATTTTTTTTTTAAATCCTAAAGAAATAAAAAGAAGAAAACTAAAAGAAAATGCAAGCAAACTAATTATATACTTGAAGCACCACCATGCTACTAGGACCCTACTGTCACCAATTTATCTGTTCACACAAGTTAGCTTCTCTTATCATATATATATATAAATGGATAATGCTAATAAAAAACAAATTCTAACTATTAAAAGGAAGAGGACAACCTAACTTTGGAGCAACCCCACTAAAGTGGATGCGTGGGCTCTTCCCTCATGTATTACCATCTTCTCTCCACCCTTAGGTCGTCCTTAAAAGCACACCACACTTGCATGAAAAGAAACACACTTGCATAAAAGGAACAATCAAGGCTTTGGAGAAATAAAATCAACCTACGTTTAGCACCTCCCCGACAACGATGCCAAAATGTTGGGCTAAATATATGCACTATTAATTCCCGCATTTAATTATCATCTAGGGCTTGTAAACTTTGAGGTGCAAGTGCAGGAAATGCAGGATCAAAGTCTAGTCTAGCCTAATCTAAAGCCGACAAAACAATCTTGAAACCCACACTGCAGGAAATTAACACTAAGGATTCATTATTTGGATGTAGGAATAAGTTAGTGCTATAAAGGCTTAGATCATAGTCTTTGATGCACTCAGGGTGATGCTCGTGTGATTAATCATGAGTAGCTTACTTAAGTTTTTTGTCCTTCAATGATTATTTCCTATAGTAGATCCACACTTAAATGCAAAAAAAGAAACAAGCAAACGAAAATGAAATTCACAATAGAAACTAACACCTTAGGAAGAATTCCAATGTGGGAAGGCCATATCTCATAAGTTAGACCTCTAATCTGTTCGTTGGTGATTGAAATTACAAGTTTGCAATTAGAAGCCAAACAAAATGAAATACTAAAACAAAACTATGTGATCAATAATGTATTGCAAAAATATATCCTAAAATGAAAAGATTAAATTCTATCCTATAAAATGATAACACAAGTATTCATCAATAACAAAAACAAGAGAGGAAATTGGTGCAGAAATAAGTGCAGACTGGTACAGAACAGTCCAAAAACAAAATTGATTAAGAATGGAAATAAATCTGTAAGCAATCCAAACTTAAACTTTAGAAATATCAAGCAAATGTAAAATCACACATCCTAAACTCGAGATCTCTCCTCAACTAAGTACATCAAACTTAATGAAGAAGTTTGGTGAAGAATGAGCTAAAATGTAGAAATATAAAAACAAGTGAAATTCTTATGCAATGAAATGCAAGTGTCAATTCTGTATTATAGAGGATTGAATGCAAAACAATTTAAAAATGAACATTGTTTGGAAGTCAAATCCTCAATATAAAACTTAACAAAGAATGTTTAAAAGGAATGATGTATGCATAGAGCACAAGTGATTGAATGTAAATAAAGAAAGTGAAATGGAACCTTGTGTTGATAGTCGTTTAGATTGTAAGACTTAGGCATATTCAACCACACGAGGAGTGAAGGAGTAGTGAAAGGAAATGGGTGAGTCCTATATACAATGAAATGTTATGTGACAATGTATCAATTATGAGTGTAGAAAATGAAGGAAGAATGTGCACACTGTCTTTTTCTTTCCTCGTAAATAATACATGCATAATTAATTCTATGTTTTTGTGTATTTTTATTTTAAAGAAATAATTTGAATACTTAATTGAATACTAATTCTCTGTGGAATAGTTTTTGACACAATTAAAAAAAGGAAATGAAGGTTTTGGAACGAGATTTGAAAGAGACACTTCGATAAGTAAGGTGAGGCAAATAAGAGAGTGATTAATGGAAATGAATGTGAGATTGAATAGGTGTGATAGTGGATAAGAGGGATGAAATTAAAGCAAGTCGTGGGGCATAAGTTCACTGATCAAATGAGCATTAAATATAGAGACAAAGCATTACAAAAAATATGTGGATTGAAAGCATATAAAAAGGAATGCAATCTAAATTGAAAGAAGTATGATGATGCCTTGAGTGGGAGAACATTAATTCGAGTTGTCTGATGAAAACCAATTGAAAAATAAAACCAGATTGCATAATAGAAGCACACAATGTATGGATATTAAATCAATCAAATTTATAAACTAATTAATAGAATAAATAGCAACAGGGACATCCCGGATCGTGGCGCCCTACCCGACCTAGGCATGCTCCTGAAAGACTAGTTCAGATCTGAAGAATGCAGAATGTCTTCAACAACCAATAATTTTCATTTTATAAAAAAATATCAGCGCCTTGATTACAAAGCAATACCTCCACACTTTCTCATATAATATCAAACTTCATATACAATAACAATGAATATCATGATGATAAAAAAAATGCCCTCTTCTCACAGCCCTATGAGGCTTATTTATACATGAAATCCATGGAGGAATGGATGAAACCGAATCCCTAAACTCTGAAATCAATTTTTACATTTTAGGACGAATCTTCAAAAATCTGGGTTTTACTACAATTTGAGCAGATTCAAGTCAGGGATCCACCCATATCTTCCAACCTAATTCTCATTTTGAAAAAATGCCCATAATTTACTCAATTTTTCATATTTTAGACAAAACCCATATCTTAGAATTTCTTGATCTGAATCCATCTGCACGGAAATCGAGGAGAAAGTTGGCAGTTTGAGATTTTTGCTAATTTTTGTAGAATCATTCCCCTTGAGGTGGAGGTCCACACATGTGATATGGGTGAATTCTGCCAAACTTTTCTGCATGTAAACGTCTCTCTGGAAAAAACCCATGTCCCAATTTTCCTCTAGAATCTTTCCAAAATTTCAAATTATTTCTAGTACCAGACTGTTGTTGATGCTGGTACCGGATGAGCACAACATTGGTACTGAACAAGCACATAATTGGTACCGGATGATCTAAGTACTGGATGACATATAGTGTGGGAACCATATGACATGGATTATGGGTATCAGATGACTGTGCAGGTACCAATTGCTTGTAGAACCTTATGGTACCAAATGACTTGAAGTACCAAATAAGCACATTATTGGTACTGGACGAGCTGAGTACTGGATGGCATGGAGTGTGGGTACCAGATGACATGGAGTATGGGTATCATATGAATGTGCAGGTATCATTTGACTATAGAACCTTATGGTACCGAATGACTTGGAGTACCGGAGGAGCGCATTATTGGTACTGGATGAGCTGGTACTGGATGACATGGAGTATCGGATGAGCACAGTATTGGTACCAGACGAGCTGGTACTGGATGACATGGAGTGTGGGTACTAGATGAATGTGTAGGTACCGGTTGAATATAGAACCTTCTGGTACCGGATGACTTGGAGTATCGGATGACTTGCAGTGCAGGTACCAGAACCAGAACAATACAGGTAACAGAACATGGACAGTTCATATACCGGAACTTGAACAATACAAAACATGTTGTTTGGTCATATAAACATTGGATTAAACCATCATCGACAAAACTATTGTATAATCATCGTTTAATCACTAAAAATATGGAAAATTATTTGTTAACCACATAAGATGAATAACAAGAGATAATGGAGGTTTATGGTGTAATTAGCGATATATTATTGATGAAATGTGGGGAGAAGGTGTAATGATGAGTGCATTTTTATGGTGGAAAATATGACAAAACTGGAGCCCAACAGTCCTCGAGGAATACTATGAGATATCAAAGGACATCTTCATATGTTTGAAAATATGGGCACCAATTCTCAATAAATTTTCTAATGAGATCTACGAGAGAAGATATGCTCTTTGGATTACAAAAATCCTTGACCCAATTTCATACTTTTGGGGGTAGGAAATGTATAAATAAATTTATCTATACATCCTCATGAGGTGTTCCTAATTCCCATAGAAACCTAAGGAAACCTATAATATGAATTATCACAGAATCCTCGAATTTTGGATGGTCGTTCAACCATTTCCCATCAACTTTAAACTCATTTTGGTATCCAAGAATGTTCTCAAAATCAATAGAAGAAATTATTTTATGAAATTATTTTGAGGAGAATGACTCAATCCTCTGCGACAATGGTTCCAAAATGTTATCATAGGATTTGTAGTTGTGAAAATCCCAATACAAGATCACAAAATATTGCGTAACTATAGGAAATCCTACCACTGTCATCTTAGTAAGAAATCCCCTCCTTTTAGTGATGAAGGAGGTCCACCGCAAGGGAGGCTTCCCTGGTGACCTCAAGGGATCAAAGTAGCAAGTTTGATATCCAAGCTTTTCACCCCCTCTCTTGATCACCTAAGTCAAATTCTAGGTCAAATGAAAAAGAGGTATGAAGCTCATATGAGTACCTACCTGGAACAAGAACAATTTATAGCATGTATAATGATGAGTGTATTTGTATGGAGGAAAATATGACAAAACTGGAGCCCAACAGTCCTTGAGGAATACTGTGAGATATCAAAGGACATATTCATATGTTTGAAAATATGGGCACCAATTCTCAATAATGTTTCTAATGAGATCTACGAGAGAAGATATGCTCTTTGGCTTACAAAAATCCTTGACCCAATTTCATACTTTTGGGGGTAGGAAATATATAAATAAATTTATCTATACATCCTCATGAGGTGTTCCTAATGCCCATAGAAACCTAAGGAAACCTATAATATGAATTATGACATAATCCTCTAATTTTGGATGGTCGTTCAACCATTTCCCATCAACTTTAAACTCATTTTGGTATCCAAGAATGTTCTCAAAATCAATAGAAGAAATTATTTTATGATAATACCTAGTTTCCATAGTTCCATTAATTGAGAGTGTACAATATCACCTTGGGATAGTGTATTCATGAGATGATTCTCCTTGGATTATCAAAGGAAGGTGAGGGAATCACCCTCAATGGATTCACCAAGTAAACCTTTAAGATAAGGGCTTCGTGAAAGGTTTACCAAAAGATACATTTTTGAGGAGAATGACTCAATCCTCTGTGAAAATGGTGCCAAAATATTATCGTAGGATTTGTAATTGTGAAAATTCCAGTAAAAGATCACCAAATATTTCGTAACTATAGGAAATCCTACCACTGCCATCTTAGTAATAAATCCCCTCCTTTTAGTTATGAAGGAGGTCCACCACAAGGGAGGCTTCCCTAGTGACCTCAAGGGATCAAAGTAGCAAGTTTGATATCCAAGCTTGTCACCCCCTCTCTTGATCACCTAAGTCAAATTCTAGGTCAAATGAAAAAGTGGTATGAAGCTCATATGAGTACTTGCCTGGAACAAAAACAATTTATAGCATGTATAATGTGATTTCCAAGTACAAACATACAATAAATGCTTCTTCGAGACACTAGACAATGGATTTTCTATGGATGTTATGAAATTGTAGCAGTAAACAATATTATAACAACAATAAAATGCTTATAAAAAATAAATAAATATGCCTCGTAAATGTAACAATTTATAATAGAAATTCAAGATAAACTCAATAGAACATTACCCAATTGTTAGGTGCAATTTATGGCAAGTTAAACCACCTTTTAATCAATGTATGCAACAAATAAAAGTGTTTTGATATGGTTGTAGATTTTTTTTTCAACAACAAGAAGTTTGCAATCAAATTAGATCAAGTTAGTCTGAGTTAAGTTAGTAGATATCTTGAGAGATTGATAATACATAGTTTTTTTATCACTTTCACCATAAAAGAGCTTTAATGATTAGTGCCTAAGGGCTATGGAGTCTCGATAACAACAATGAAATATATTTTGGAGATGAAGATAGCAAAGGCTAAGAGGTAGGGCTTGAACTCTAAGGTGCTACCACATTAGGGCCTTAGGGTTCAAACCTTGAGGAGAAGTATTGCTAGAGTGCAAGCACTTTTGGGCTCTAGTAACCTTTTCTCCCTTCTTATGTACTTCAACTAGGTTACAGTCAAGAGTCTAGAATTAAACTCCTAAAGTGATAACACTTTAAGGATTTAGGAGTCTAACACTAGGTAGGATTTTCTTCACAAATTTATGGACAAAATTAACCTTGTGAGAGGAGGAAGCACTTATGCTCCTCTCTTAGGGTTTTACCAAGCAAGATATTCAATATGAACAAGTAAAATTTACCATAAAACATTCAATAACATGAAATGAAGTTGTAAAAATTTACTTACTTCACCAAGATCTTACAAGAATAAAACCCAATTGTAGCAATACCATCCAAAAATCAGCAAAAAATCATCCAAACTTGACCTCCAAGAGATAATGCATGAGTAAAAAGAGTCAGTAACCCCAATATAGAAAAAAATTCAGAAGTAGTCTCTCACATGTGTGAGAAGAATGTGATGATGAAAATGAATCTTGTCTAGACATATTTATATGGAAACCCTATCCATCCACGAGACTCAAATGAAAATTCATGTCTCTTCAAGAGGGGTTGACCCCTTAAATTTTCTTTACATAAATTCAAAATATAAAATTTACATCAAATGAAACCCTAAAAGGGTGATGTCATTCCCTAAGAGGGTGAATCATCAAAACACTATGCTAAGTTCCTCCTCCCATAAAATCACTATGTGAATCATCAAACCCTATCCCCTAGGTGATGTCAAGGGCTAGAAGGGTGACGTATAGGAATCCAATGGAAACCATTCAAGTGGGGGAAGGTACAATATTTTCCTTTGGTGATTCTAAGGTGCCTCCAAAGGCAACGTCCTTAATATCACATGTGTAATGCTTCATCATCATTGGTGCCCTAGAAGTGTAGTCTAGCATCCATATCATAGGCTTCCAAGCCTCTTTGAAGGTCCAAGTGGAACAATTCCTTCATGAATAGCTTCCATCACGAAAATTCCTGCAAAGAAAAACAAGTACACCTTCCAAGGGTCCAAAAGTCATATGAATCATGCCAAGTAATCCACATCTAATAGGAGAACCGCCCAAACATGTGCATCAAGTCCCCCTTTTCAAATTAACAAATGATGAAAGACCTTATAAACTTTTATAAATTTAGGTATGGGAGTGTAGTGTACCCTTTTCGACACTGAGGTTTTTCAACCTCTTAGTTACCATTCTGTACACGGGCTTTTACATAATTCGTACAGACATTATAAGCACATGCATTTAAACAATTAAGCACACTTAAATCTTAGAGTAAAATATATAAGTTACTTCTATAATTAAACAAGCCATAGTATTCAATAGTAATTCATTTACACAGCGGAAAACATGATACATAAACAACACGGTCATGCACAACATGATTAAAGCATAATTCAAATACTTATCTTTTAACAACTGTAGAAATCACCGACCAAGTGCAGGTCTTCCACGAACCTCCCAGCCTTAGACCACACTATTCATCATCTCAACAATGGGTCACCCCCAAGTTGGGACCGAGCTCCACCCCAAGGCAAGGAATCCTAGGCTAGGCTGAGGTTACAGGCAAGACAACACAGAAATATCTGGAAGGATTCTTCCCAAAGATGCCATCTTACGCCCTATACTACCAGACCCTCATTCCCCACATGCCTGTTCTGCCTGGGAGTATACACCTTCACACACACAGTCCATCGGTGCTAACCTCCCCCTTTGGGTCTCGGCAACAGGCCGGATCAGGAAGTCTCAGAGCCCGTAGCTAGTGCTGGATACTCTCTGGAAGAAAACACTTCCCAGCAAACTCTTCCACCTAGAAAGAGTTTCTTGCAAGCTTGAAAACCTGCCTCTTCCAACATCAACCACCTCCCTCACCTGGAAAGAGGTCATAGACAAGATCAACACAGGCTTAATCTGGCCAGTATGCTACGTGCAGACCAGCACTGCGTGACCACCACAGACAGTCAGGAATACAGACTCGGGCTTCTCACATAAGTTCAACAATGGCGGCAAGGTCTCATGGTGTTGGTTCTGGAAACGTGTAACAACAATTCACGCAGGAAATTACACAGACTCCCTGGTTTCGAACGGGTAAAGAGTGAACTGGCTTTTCAAACGGACACAATCTTCTCGGCTCTCAGATCAGAGGGCGTACACGTATTTTTGCAGAACAAAACATGCTTTACAACTTTCAGAGATGAACCAGAGTAGTCTTGCAGATGTCGTACTGGTCCCCACGCTCAGAGGTTCGGGTCTGAATGGAGAAGATCCCCCCCCCCCGCGGTTCATCTCGACGATTATATTTGCATGCACTAGGGTTGACACTTGTCACCCTGGGAATTGCATGCATTACACAACATGCATCCCCTTTGCCCGTTCCCTCCCTTGCCAGGAACTTAGGATAAAATAATATGCACATGGCTCTTTTTGGAAATAATATTAAAATATTATTCCAGGCCTAATCCCCCTAGGATTAGCCCCTAGGCTCAACACTCAGCCCCTTTTTTCACCTTTCAGCCCCTAATCCCTTGCCCACCCTGTGGACGCTCAGTCCCCCATCACTCATTCATCGTGGTCGGTCTGCACCTGGCTGGTGTTTATATTTTATTGATGTGATGCATACATACAAATACAAAATCCAGGCCCTTGGCCTTCAACCCTTAGGCTCTTTGGCCTAATCAAACACATAAGCCTACTGGCTTATACAAAACTTGGCTCACCAGCCTATAACACATATTTATAATCTCTTTCAGATCATAGTTTACATGGGGTCTCGGCCTTGGGGACACTACAATCCCCTCCCCTTATTTTTGCACTGTCCTCAGTGTAACTTACACTGCCTCTGTGTGTCCTTCAAAATTTTCAAAAAGATGCGGGTACTCTGCTCGCATAACTTCTTCATGCTCCCATGTCGCGTCCTCAGGACCGTACTAGGTCCACTGGACCTTTACAAGCCCTATAGCTCAATTCTGGAGCTACTTGATTTTCCTGTCCAATATGCGCACATGATGCACTTGTAGGAGACCTTCTAGTTCCACTTGGATCACAGTCCAATCGATAACATGATTATCATCAGGTACATATTTCTTAATTAGTGAAACATGAAACACATTATGTACAGTCATAGATGCAGGTAATGCAAGCATGTATGCAACTGGCCCAATCCTTTCCAGGATCTCAAATGGCCCTCAAAATCTTGCTGCCAACTTGGCACAACTTCCCAATTTCAGGGAACTCCGGTTAGTTTTCACTTTCAGGAAAACATGGTCACCCACTTTAAATTCTCTATGGGTTCTGTGACTATCAGCGTAAATTTTCTGCCTATCCTGGGTAGTTTTTAGATTCTATTTGATTTTTATCATTTGATCTTCCATCTCTTTGAGTAGTTCAGGTCCAACTACTGTTCTGTCAGCTGGATTATCCTAGCTCACTGGAGTGTTGCACTTTCTTCCATAAAGCGCTTCGAATGGGCTCATCTTCAATGATGCATGGTACCCATTATTGTAAGCGAATTCTACCAAATGTAGGTAGTCCTCCCACCTTGATGGTTTATCCATCACATACATCCTCAACATGTCTTCGATTACTTTGTTTACTCTCTCTGTCTGTCCATCAGACTCGGGATGATATGTTGTACTGAAGTTCAGATTCGTTCTGAATCCCTTGAATAGTCCTCTCCAGAATTTCGAAGTGAATTTTGGGTCCCTATAAGACACAATTGTCTTAGGAATTCCATGCAAGCGTGCAACTTCTTTTAAAAAGATATCAACAACATCTGCTGCTCTGTGGGTGGTTTTTAGTGGAATAAAATGGGTAGCTTTAGTAAGCTTGTCCACCACCACCATGATTGAATCATGTTGCTTGCTTTTTCTGGGCAATCCTATGATAAAATCCATTCTTACCACGTCCCATTTCCACTCAGGAATAGGTAAAGGCTGCAACAACCCTGTTGGGTGTCTGTGCTCCGCCTTGACCTTCTGGCATTCCATACATCTGGCGATGTATCCAACAATTTCCTTCTTCATACCTGGCCAAAAATAATGGCTTTTGACTGCTGCCACAGTCTTCTGATATCCCAGATGTCCAGCATAAGCCATGTTATGCATCTCCTTTAGAATTGCCAACTTCAATTCTCGGGAATTAGGAACATACACTTTATTTTTATACAGAATTAACCCACTAGTTCCCAAAGTGTAACTTTCCTGGGTCTTTGGTCTCTCACGCTGTTGTAGCTTCGCTACAAGATTTGTGTACTGCAAATCAGCATTGGCAGCTTCTAAAATTCTGTCTTTCATCTCAGTCTGGTACATGCTAATGGCTGTAGCATGTAATTCATGCACTTTTCTGCTGAGTGCATCAACCACCTTATTTTCTTTCCCTTTGATATGCTTGATATCAAAGTCATATTTGCACAGAAATTCCAGCCATCTGATTTGCTGGCGTTTAAGGTCGGCTAATCAAACAAATACTTCAGACCGTTATGGTCTGTTCTCAACTCGAATCTCTTGCCCATGAGGTAATGTCTCCATTTCCTCAAGGCGTGGTCGATTGCTGCCAACTCTAAATCATGAGTGGCATAGTTCTTCTCATGTTCCTTCAACTTTCGGGATTCATAACAAACTACAAATCCTTCTTGGCTGAGAACTCCTCCCAGCCCCTCCTTACACTCATTTGTGCACACTACGTAATCCTTGTTTGGATCTGCAATCCTCAGGATTGGAGCACTAGTGAGCAGTTGCTTCAGTCACTGGAAGCTGCTCTCACATTCATTAGTCCACTAAAATTTATTCTCCTTCCTTTGCAAGGAAGTGATAGCATGCGCTATCCTTGAGAATCCGGCTATGAACCTCCTATAATAGCCTGCCAGACCCATAAAAGATCTAACTTCCACCACATTTCTTGGTGCTGGCCATTCTCAAATGGCCTGTACCATTTCAGGATCCACAGCAGTCCCCTCCTCTGATATAATGTGTCCCAAGTAATGGATCTGCTTTTGGTAAAATGAGCACTTGCTCAGTTTTGCGTAAAGCTGGTGTTCTCTCAACACCTGCAACACCATTCTAAGATGTTGTTTGTGTTCTTCCTCTGTCTTGGAGTACACCAAGATATCGTCCAAGAAGACTATGACGAACTTGTCCAAATAATTTATGAACACTCCATTCATTAAGCACATAAAGACAGCAGGTGCGTTGGATAGTCCAAACGACACCACTGTGAACTCATAATGACCGTACCTTGTTCTGAAGGTAGTCTTGCTGATGTCTTCATATTTTATCCTCACTTGATGATATCCAAATCGAAGATCTATTTTCGAAAATACTTTCGCATCCTTCAACTGATCAAAAAGATCATCAATCCTTGGTAGAGGATATTTGTTCTTGACAATGACTTTATTCAACTGTCGAAAGTCAATGCACAGCCTCATCATCCCATATTTCTTCTTCATGAATAGGACTGGGGCTCCCCACAGTGACACGTTGGGAAGAATGTAGCCTTTCTTTAATAGATCTTCAAGCTGCAATTGCAACTCTTTCAGCTCTGGCGTACTCATCCTATAAGGAGCTCTCGAAACTAGGGCTACTCCAGGAATTAGATTTATAGAAAAGTCAATGTACCTCTTCGGAGGTAGTCTAGGCACCTCCTGAAACACGTCCTCAAACTCTTTGAGCACCCTGTGGTATTCCAGATTCGAGACCACATTTTGGAATACTTCTTCCACCCGGGCTGCAAATAATTGACAGCCTTTCTGGTAACATTTCTTTAGCTGCATGGCTGAGATTTCTCTAACAACCACGGCTCTGGGAATTCCTTGGATTGTTACCTGATTTCCTTCTTCGTCCAGACATGTGAACCTCTTGTTTTGAAAATCTAGAAGGGCATGGCGCTGGTCCAACCGGTCCATCCCAATTAAGCAATCATATGAGCCTAAAGGCAAAATGTTCAATTCATCCTTAGTGCTCATTCCTTTCATGTCCACTGAACAAGACTTAACCAATTCAGTGACCTTCCTCTTGGTCCCTGTGCCTAATT
>ML780167.1:517867-549616 GCA_009831015.1 Picea engelmannii | reverse complement strand
GGCTGCGTAGATCCTCGACATTCTGCTACCCATATCCTCCACTGTTTCAGCTTGTTTAACTGTATGTACAGTTCTTGCTTTACCATTTTTATGGGGACAATCTTTGTACTTGTGGTTTCCTTGACAGCCCCAACACTGAATGGGCGTCATTCTCTGTCTTTGTGCTCCCTCTTCAGTCCTTCTTGGCTCTCTAAACGATGGCTGTCCCTGATGACTATTTCAGGAAAAGGAAGGCTTGTCTCCCTTCTGCCTCTGTTCTTTTAGGCTCTTCAAAAATTTTAAGTTTAGGGCACCCTGCCAATCTCTGACTTTCATGAGCTTTCGGCTATCAGCTCGACGCTCCTTGGCCTCTCTTTGCAGTCCTTCAATGATTTTCATCATATGTCCTTCCTTATCCATTTCTTTTCCATGCCCATTAGAGTTTGATCCTTCGAATCCCAGGTTAACATCCTTTCCTTCATGTTTGTCTTCTATTTTAGGGGTAGTATGTACCTTTCCCCACTCCATACTTGGTGTTGGTTAACTGGAGTACTACCCTCTGTTAACTCTACACACACACACTGTGCAATCAAATTTGAAATTTGTCAGACCATTTAAACCTTCACAAACAATCCACGATATTCATAAACCAGTTCGGACAAAATAAAAGACATTTCGTTTTAAACAAGTTTCTTGAACTGGAAGTATTATGTATCTCTCCCATTTCTTTGCGTTTGAGTCAATTTCCAAACAGTTCTGGCACTCATTAGCCTTCTGCAATCTAATACACAGATGACTCAAATTTGTCGAGCCTTCGTCTCTTGACAATTCGTCATATTTCATAACCATCGATGTTTAATAAAGTGTTTCAATTTCACAAATTGTCTGAGCTCTGTTCAGCTCTGTGTTTTTCGGGTGTCCGAAACTTTCATTTCTGATATTCTTGACGCAGTGAGAAAGTCACGACCGCACCCGTCGCACTCTCCTACTCACAGGATTGTTCAATTTCTCTTTGACATTGAGCCGAAGCAGCTCTTTAGATTCCGGAGTGGAATCCCTGCTCAATTACCTGATCCACAGGCCCTTTAATTCCTTTCCTGTCACGGCCCCTGCACTTAGCCGTGGTTATCCCCGACTCTCTATCGGGGTTTCAGGGTTCCTGCTGTTGAGAGTCACAGTCCTCTCGAATCCCCGATTTGTGATGAGATTCTTTCATGCGCGAGCCCTCCTGAGCTTAGCTCCTGTCGCATATGACCATGCCTCCGCGACCATGGCCTTACCTTCCTATCAAGATTTCAGTCCTCAAAACTCGATGCTCCCCTTTGTGCGCTAGCCCTCCTAGCTAGGCCTTGGTCCACATGACCGATACTATATGACTGCAGCCATCTAGCTGTCCATCGGGGTTTTGGGATTTGCGACGTCAATGTGCACGCACCCTTTTGACTCTCGATTCTCTGATTCCCGATCCTCCGATGGGTCCCAGTCATTGACCTGTCAGTGGTCCTTTCGCCTGTCGCTAAAATCTTCCACCTGTCCTCCTGACAGTCGGTGTGGCCCCACACTCCTAGGCCTTATCAGGAAATTGTGTATCGCTATTTTCCAATGCACGAAACCTTTGCTCCCGGGATCTCCGATATCCCGATTCCCGATATGCCGACGCGCCTTTTTCTTTAACCCTTATCAGTTAAGCCTAGGTCCATGTGACCTCTACCCCATGACCGTACTCAAATCTCTTGTCAGGGTTTCGGGGTTTTAAGTTTCACAATGCATAGACTTCTTTTCCTCGCGATTCCTGATTCTCTGAATCCCAATTTTCTGATAGATGACTCTTCTATCGTGACTTTCCCTGATTGTCTGTATTACTGCCATGTGTCCACAATGAATGGATGATCCTGATTCAATCTCAGGACTTCGAGACTTTTGATTCCCTGATGACAAAATCCTTTGTCAACTCAAAACCTTGGTAGCATGTATAGCGACGGGTCACTCTATCTCCGCCATGTGTCTCATCTGTTGGACGGCTCAGATCAAATCTCAGGACTTCGCGCAATGCAAGGTAAAAAACGCTCACCTACGTGAGTCTGGGTGTCCGGATCTCCGAATTGGATGATCACATGACACGCGTCCTTCCCTAAACGAACGACTCATATTCTCTCTCGCTATTTCAGATATTTCTCCCCTAAATACTAAGGTTTAACCTTCGGGCATCTCCCGACAGATCCAACGGCTGTCGGGTTTTCCGACTGAGATCTGACGGCTCAGACCTTTCCTAACCAAATCGAGATTCCGTGTATCGCAATTTTCCAATCCCCTGTGCAATATCCAAGGACTTTAAACCTTGTGCACATTCTCTAGATCTGACGATTACAAGGGTTCACCTTCCCTCCCGAACAGATCTTACGGTTCTAACACCATTGGTGTAGAGACCTATCTTCCCGTGGCCATGGACAACACCAGCTGCGGTTTCATAGTGTCGCTATACCTCCTGATCTTAATAAAAACTCGTCAAGCGTCTCCTTGACGCTTCAGAGCAAACCAGGGTCCGAAATTGGTCTTCCAGACCCAATCTTCCCTCGCATACTCAGTCCAAAGACCGCTCCACTGGCCCATCTAGGCTCAGTGTCAAAACCTTCACTCTGATACCATTTTGTAGTGTACCCTTTTCGACACTGAGGTTTTTCAACCTCTCAGTTACCATTCTGTACACGGGATTTTACATAATTCATACAGACATTATAAGAACATGCATTTAAACAATTAAGCACACTTAAATCTCAGAGTAAAATATATAAGTTACTGCTATAATTAAACAAGCCATAGTATTCAACAATAATTCATTTACATAGCGGAAAACATGATACATAAACAACACGGTCATGCACAACATGATTAAAGCATAATTCAAATACTTATCTTTTAACAGCTGTAGAAATCACCGACCAAGTGCAGGCCTTCCACGAACCTCCCAGCCTTAGACCACACTGTTCATCAGCTCTACAGTGGGTCACCCCTGAGCTGGTACCGAGCTCCACCCCAAGGCAAGGAATCCTAGGCTAGGCTGAGGTTACAGGGAAGACAACACAGAAATATCTGGAAGGATTCTTGCCAAAGATGCCATCTTACGCCCACTACTACCAGACCCTCATTCCCCACATGCCTGTTTCACTGAAGAGTATACACCTTCACATGCACAGTCCATCGGTGCTAACCTCCCCCTTTGGGTCTCGGCAACAGGTTGGATCAGGAAGTCTCAGAGCCCGTAGCTGGTGCTGGACACTCTCTAGAAGAAAACACTTCCCAACAAACTCTTCCACCTGGAAAGAGTTGCTCACAGGCCTGACAACCTGCCTCTTCCAACATCAACCACCTCCCTCACCTGGAGAGATGTCATACACAAGCTCAACACAGGCTTACTCTGGCCAATATGCTACACGCAGACCAGCACTGCGTGACCACCACAAACAATCGGGAATACAGACTCGGGATTCTCACACAAGCTCAACAATGGAGGCAAGGTCTCATGGTGTTGGTTCTAGAAACACGTGACAACAATCCACGCAGGAAATTACACAGAATCCCTGGTTTCGAACGGGTAAAGAGTGAACTGGCTTTTCAGACGGACATAATCTTCTCGTCTCTCAGATCAGAGGGCGTACACGTATTTTTGCAGAACAACACAGGCTTTACGGATTTCAGAGATGAACCAGGGTATTCTTGCAGATGTCGTATTGGTCCCCATGCTTAGAGGTTTGGGTCCGAATGGAGAAGATCTCCTCCCCCGCGGTTCATCTCGGCGATTATATTTGCATGCACCAGGGTTGACACTTGTCACCCTGGGAACTGCATGCGTTCCACAATGTGCATCCCCTTTGCATGTTCCCTCCCTTGCCAGGAACTTAGGATAAAATAATATGCACATGGCTCTTTTTGGAAATAATATTAAAATATTATTCCAGGCATAAGCCCCCTAGGCTTAGCCCCTAGGCTCAACACTCAGCCCCTTTTTCCACCTTTCAGCCCCTAATCCCTTGCCCACCCTGTGGACGCTCAGTCCCCCATCACTCATTCATCATGGTCGGTCTGCACTTAGCGGGTGTTTATATTTTATTGATGTGTTGCATACATACAGATACAAAATCCAGGCCCTTGGCCTTCAACCCTTAGGCTCTCTGGCCTAATCAAACACATAAGCCTACTGGCTTATACAAAACTTGGCTCACCAGCCTATAACACATATTTACAATCTCTTTCAGATCATAATTTACATGGGGTCTCGGCCTTGGGGACAATACAATCCCCTCCCCTTATTTTTGCACTGTCCTCAGTGTAACTTACACTGCCTCTGTGTGTCCTTCAAAATTTTCAAAAATATGCGGGTACTCTGCCCGCATAACTTCTTCATGCTCCCATGTCGGGTCCTCAGGATCGTACCAGGTTCACTGGACCTTTACAAGCCCTATAGCTCGATTCCGGAGCTACTTGATTTTCCTGTCCAATATGCGCACAGGATGCACTTGCAGGACACCTTCTGGTTCCACCAGGATCACAGTCCAATCGATAACATGATTAGCATCAGGTACATATTTCTTAAGTAGTGAAACATGAAACACATTATGTACAATCATAGATGCAGGTTATGCAAGCATGTATGCAACTGGCCCAATCCTTTCCAGGATCTCAAATGGACCACAAAATCTTGCTGCCAACTTGGCGCAACTTCCCAATTTCAGGGAACTCCGGTAGTTTTCACTTTCAGGAAAACATGGTCACCCACTTTAAATTCTCTATGGGTTCTGTTACTATCAACGTAACTTTTCTACCCGTCCTGGGCAGCTTTTAGATTCTGTTTGATTTTTATCATTTGATCTTCCATCTCTTTGAGTAGTTCAGGTCCAACTTCTATTATGTCAGCTGGATTATCCCAGCTCACTGGAGTGTTGCACTTTCTTCCATAAAGAGATTCAAATGCACTCATCTTCAATGATGCATGGTACCCATTATTGTAAGCGAATTCTACCAAATGCACGTAGTCCTCCCACCTTGATGGTTTATCCATCACATACATCCTTAGCATGTCTTCGATTACTCTGTTTACTCTCTCTGTCTATCCATAAGACTCGAGATGATATGTTGTACTGAAGTTCAGATTCGTTCCGAATCCCTTGAAAAGTCATCTCCAGAAATTCGAAGTGAATTTCGGGTCCCTATCAGACACAATTGTCTTAGGAATTCCATGCAATCTTGCAACTTATTTTAAAAAGATATCAGCAACTTCTGCTGCTCTGTGGGTGGTTTTTAGTGGAATAAAATGGACAGCTTTAGTAAGCTTGTCCACCACCACCATGATTGAATCATGCTGCTTGCTTGTTCTGGGCAATCCTGTGATAAAATCCATTGTTACCACGTCCCATTTCCACTCAAGAATAGGTAAAGGCTTCGAAAACCCTGCTGGGTGTCTGTGATCCACCTTGACCTTCTGGCATTCCATACATCTGGCGATGTATCCAACAATTTCCTTCTTCATACCTGGCCAAAAATAATGGCTTTTAACTGCTGCCACAGTCTTCTGATATCCCGGATGTCCAACATAAGCCACGTTATGCATCTCCTTTAGAATTGCCAGCTTCAATTCTCGGGCATTAGGTACATACACTCTGTTTTTATACAGAAGTAACCCACTAGTTCCCAAAGTGTAACTTTCCTAGGTCTGTGGTCTCTCACGCTATTGTAGCTTCGCTACAAGATTTTTGTACTGCAAATCAGCATTGGCAACTTCTAAAATTCTGTATTTCATCTCAGTCTGGTACATGCTAATGGCTATAGCATGTAATTCGTGCACTTTTCTGCTAAGTGCATCAGCCACCTTATTTTCTTTCCCTTTGATATGCTTGATATCAAAGTCATATTTACACATAAATTCCAGCCATCTGATTTTCCTGGCATTTAAGGTCGGCTGATCAAACAAATACTTCAGACTGTTATGGTCTGTTCTCAACTCAAATCTCTTTCCCATGAGGTAATGTCTCCATTTCCTCAAGGCATGGACGATTGCTGCCAGCTCTAAATCGTGAGTGGCATAGTTCTTCTCATGTTCCTTCAACTTTCGGGATTCATATCAAACTACAAAACCTTCTTGGCTAAGAACTCCTCCCAGCCCCTCCTTACACGCATCTGTGCACACTACGTAATCCTTGTTTGGATTTGCAATCCTCAGGATTGGAGCACTAGTGAGCAGTTGCTTCAGTCTCATTTACGGGTGCATTTGTGGAGGCTTTGCTACCCTTCATCTGCGATGCAACATTTTCCAAGCCATTTTATTGCCATTAATTTATTATGGTATGAAACATTGATTACAATGTGCAATGGAAAGTAAGGAGTACTGCAATGCCACTTGAAGCTAGAAACACATAGAGTGCCATATGCAATGGAAAGTAAGAGACCACAAAATGTATTTCCTCAACAAGAAGGACATTTATTAATTATGTGTTTAGAAGGTCCTTGATTCTTATGGAGAAGTGATTCATTTCTATTAGGACCTTAGGGAGATAATCTAGAAGGATAATGATTGGATTTTAAATTTTTCCAGCTACAACACCTCTCGGCCTTTATCCCTTTCTTCCCATGAAATGAGGTACAATCCCTTCTTGGGATTAATGAATCGAAAACCCAAAATATGAGGAAACGAAGGGGAATAAGTGTGGAACATGATAAGTATGAATGGGAGTGTTACGATGACCCTTCAAGGAACTACCCAGTAGAAACCCTTTTCCCGAGGGTGACCAAATTACTAGGATACAATGAAAATCACCAAGGTGAAATTAGGAAAAAGCTATAATTTCGAAGTAGACATTCCATAATCAAGAAAGGATTCTTTGCAACATGTTCAAATGATTTAAATATTAAAGTGACACTTACCATGACACCAGAATGGTTACCTCATGAAGAAAGATCTGTTATCCTTTGGGACTAATTCGATGTAGTGGATGTTACTCTGCTGGTGGTGGTGATAAATCATCTGTGGGCTCTACTGGTCAATCTAACCGTCGACACTCCATGTATGCTACCTGCGGGCCTCAATAAATGATGTCCTTAGTTACCCCTCGACTAAGGGGGTAACATGTATCACAATACTTGAAATGGTCAAAGTCTGATTATAAAATATCTTTTCTTTTCATGCACTTGGTTTCTTTTGTATGATTTGGTTTACATATAAAGATTCCAAAGAACTCTTTGGTCCAAGTTCTCGCAGGAACTTGAAGAAGATTGTTTGTCATAAATGATATATATTTAATCAATAAATATCATCACATTACTTTCATGGATGAGTTAATTCATGGCTTAAATGAATTATTTTAATTTATTTTACATTCATTTCTATTCTGTTTATAATTTATTATTGCAACACATTTATTTTAGTTTATTTTCCATTTATTCATTAAGTTTTTTTCACTTATCTTGTTTACTTTAATTTTGAAAGTGTCTTATTTTTAATTTTTCATTTTATTATGTACACACTTATACTTTATTGAATTTATATTTGAATAAAGACTACATCAACTGAAGTCCTTATAATTTCATTAAGGTTTAAAATTTAGGGTAACATTCCTACTTACTTCACTTATCCTTACAAGTTTCGAAGTGTTATGGACAAAACATTACAATTTCTCTCTAAAAAAGATTCACACCATCTGGAATAGGAGTCCCATCTCGATTCTATCTTGGCTTCCATTACTGGTATGAGGGTTGGGTGAATGGTTGATGGACTGATGAAATGAAATGTGTGCAAATGCGAGATATGATAGATGAAGAAACTAAGTCTAATATATCCTATCTTAGCTAGGAGAAAAAAATATAATAAATGAACAGATAGTATTGTTACTACTCCCTGCATATAACCCTAACAGATAGCTATTATAGGGACACAAATAGATAACATATACACAAATACATACATGCAACAATAAAGTCTATATCTTAAGAGAGAGATGTGTCAACTACACTCATTCGCAAGATGTTAATTATAAAGAGGATGAAATTTCCTTTTAACATGAAGCATCAATGAGAAAATCCTAAACATCCAAAACCATGACCCCAAAAGATGAAACACCAAAAGGTTTGTCGGCCCTGATGTGGTTAGTTGATATGTAAACTTCTGGGCAGTGTAACTTTTACATACGATCTCCATTTGGGGCACTCAGTAGCCCATCAAAAAGGTATATCCTAGAAGTATCCATTCCAAATGGCTGCCCAGTACATGCCTTCGTGTATATTTGGGCACTTTTGTGTCAAAAAACCATCATTTAGGGCCCCAGAAGTTTGGGACCCAAAAAAATGTAGAAACATTTCTAAGATGTGGAACCATTCAGAATTAGTGGAATAGGTGGGTGGCCACTAGTATCCACTCGGGTCAGTTCTCCCCCTTTAGGAAGCAATGATTATCATTTCATCCAGATCATCCATCACATGGGGAAACTTCTGTCGAATTTGACTCCTAGTGAGCCACTTGCCCTTGTGAAGAAGCTTCCTTGCTTTGACCACCCAATAGAGTTGGATGTTTTATTGATGGGTGTTCTTCATCTTGGTGTCCATGATCCAATCAATTTTATCCTACTCAATGCAATCAAGATTGAGTTATTTAGGGTCCAAGTGCTCAACCATGTTCGAACTGTCGAGGAAAATATGATCAAATCAGTTCCACATTAAATACATGGTGAAAGCCAAGGAAATTGGGAATGCTTAATTCAAAATAATTCTCACCCATGACCTTGGTGATGGTTTAAGGCCTGTATCAGAGTGGGGGAATCTTCTGATGGGGTCCCATGAGGCATTATTTCTACAAATGCAACCATACCTTATCTCCCACCTGAAACTTGTGTGGTATCCAATGTTGATCATGGTGTTACTTGTACTTGGCATTGGATTTTTGCAAAATCTCTTGAACTTGTTGTTGGATATGTTGCATTCATTCAACAAATTTGGCTGCTCGATCAACCTTAGTATGATCATGGGAGGAATCTTCGTATGAAACTATAATGGGAAGAACTATGTCAATGGGGGCCAATGGTTGGAACCCCAAGCACACATGAAAAGGGTTATGGAAAATAGAGTTGTGGGGGGATTTGTTATAGCTATTTTGAACATAAGGAAGGATATCATCCTATGTGCATGGATTTTCATAATTGTACATCCTCAGGATATGAACAATCATCCTGTTGACTACCTCAGTTTTTCCATCATTCTGTGGGTGAAAGGCAGTCAATTTGGTCAGGTTGGTGTCAATAATCAACCACAGGATGGACCAAAAAGTACTCAGGAACCTGTTGCCTTGATTTGAAATAATGGTCTAAGGGAGCCAAAATGAACCCAAACATGCTCAAATAAGAGCTTAGTGGTGGCCTAAAATGTGATACTCATCTTGCAGGATGTCAAATTTGTCATCTTAGAGAATCGATCAACACCCACAAAGACACAGTCATTACCTTTATTGGTTGAAGGTAGAACGGACATGTAATCCATGGAGATGGAATCCCAAGGCCCATTAGGAGTATAAATAGGGCCATTTTTTCTTATTGGAAGGTTTGGTAATGGAACATGTAATGTAGGATCTGATATACTTGCTGAAAACTATCGAAGCTTCGGCCAATAAAAATTCTTTTGTAGTACTGCCATTTTTTTTTCCATGTCAAAGTGTCTTGCCACCTGACAATAATGAGATTCCCAAATAATAATTGTGTGCTTACTTCAAGGAACAGAGAGATGTCTCATATGGCATAATACTCCATCCTAGAGATGAAATTTTGGAATAAGTTTTCCTGTGCTCAATGCATGATACATAGAAAAACATTTAGAGACATTTTTGCATAATTGTGGCCACTTGAAGGTCTCACACCCACATGAGTTAAGAAATATGGTTAGCACCACAAGTGGGGGTCGACTGAGGCAATCTATAACATGGTTGGTGCTTCCCTTATTGTACTTGATGTTCAAGTGGAACTGTTGCAGGTACATAGACCACTTATGATGGCGTTCATTTTGTAACTTTCCTTGTGTTTGCATGGATTACAAAGGCCTATGATTATTTTGGATGATCGTTTCCTATCCTAGATTTTAATGCTTTCACTGTCGACATTCCTGCACAATGGATTACATCTCTTTGTTGTAGGTGGGGTATCTGTGAACAACACCAAATAGTGTCTCACTATGATAGGTCCCCAGAAGCCCAAGGTGAGTGAGGACTGTACCGATAGAAGAATTTGAAGCATTTGTCTAAATATCAAATGGTTGTTGCATGTATGACAAAATTTTTGGAGATATTACACAGTCACCTAGAATTATTTTCTTAAATTTGATAGTCCAATGTTGAGAATGATTCCTTAGATAAGAATATTCTCTCTAGAGAATATTCTCGTGGAAAATAGGGAACTCCTCTTTAGTTCAAAGTCAGCTACACTTAGTTACACTCAGTTAGACTAGTGGAAGTCACTCATGCATGGAAAAATCAGTTTTATCACCAGTGGTTGCATGTGTCTCTTTCACTTCCACACGTGTGACTCAATTAACTGATGATTGCATGGATAAATTAACTAGGACTAGGTGACATTTCACCCTAGTGTCTTTCAGTGAGTGTCTAGATCTCTTTAGATCACTACTATGGCTTATTAGTTACTCATTTAGCCTATATATATTGTAAATTATTCACTCTTTGAGTGTGGAATACAATTAATACGATTCTCATTATTTACTCTCCATTTTTTCTCTCGTCTTCTTACCTTTGCAAGTTGTGTTCATTGTTTTACTAGCTAGATCTCTTGTGCAGGTATTCACCACATTATACATGGTATCATATCCCATAGGGAGCTAACAAGGATTGTCACTAACACTATTTTTCACTCTTTTGCAGGTGCCGAATACAGGACAAAGCAACAGGAAAGATGGAATCTATGTTTTACTCACTGACAATACTTCTCATGCCTCATAAGATGGAATCTGTGTACATTTTATTTTTATCTAGATATTCTATGCAGGTAGCTTAGAAAACATATATGGTATCAGATCCGACATGCTTCTAGGAAGGATCATCACCAATACTCTTATTTGCAGGTCCAGAAGGGAGATACAACAAGAAATATGGATTATTCGTCGGTAATACTTCTCATGCCTCACAACTATTTGGAGTGGAATCCAAGTTCCAATAATTCTGCTTCAGCTCAGATGTAGAATATTGTACCAAATAACCATGGAAATGGAAGTATAACTTTATTCCACCGATGAGAAAAATGACTTTCTCAATAGACAAGATATGGCCATAGGATGCATCTTCTGGTCTATTTCTCTTGAAATTCTCCACCAAGTATATGATTAATCACGAGACTCAACTCCAAATGAACTATGGACCAGATTGGAGGCTCTATTAGGTAATAAAGAAGATTGTGAATATTTCATGTAGAATACTGAAAAGATAGAGCCAGAAGAGAATCCATCATAAGATCAAGCCTCTCAATTTGAAGAGCTTTCTACACATGTATCTGCACAATTTTGTGTTCCATTCATTGGAGATGATGTCTACTCTATTTCATATTTGTTTTCTGAATTTCATGTAGAAGATATCATGCATGCATAATAGGAGTCACATGTAGACACTTTTGCATGCACCATGCATGCATCTTAGGAGCCACATGCATGCATCTTAGGAGCCAAAAAGGGGGCCACACACATTAGATTAGATTTTGAAATTTTCTGAGAAGAATTTACAGAAACAAATTGGATGATTTAATTTTTCTCAGAAAAATACTGAATTTAAAAAAAAAACGTCCAAAGCAGAGCCCAGGAAGTGAAGTTATGAGAATTTTAAAATCAGCAAGTTTTCAACATTTTTTCCGAAAACGACTGCACGATTTTCAAAGTTTCATGAAACTTTATTTGAATTTTATTCATTACAAAAAGAGAAAGTGGATATGTGTGGACATATCACTAGTGCATCTACTTCATCAGATCCATGCAGACATCTACATCTTCAACAAAATATTCAACGAACACAAACTTGCACAATTGCGAGGTCTTCGTGGAGTGAAGGACATAGTTGCTTATAAACAACTTTTTGTTCCTTCTCATTTTTTTTCTTATGCATTGTAATTTGAGTGGAGGTTTTTCCCATGAGTTTTTCCCTCTTTCATTATTCTTTTTGTGTCTCATTCTTATATGAATTGTACAATGGGTACCCAACATGGCCTCTGTTGTCGATACCCATTCATCATGTACATCCTAGTAGTGTTTAGGGGGGGTGTTGGAGATATTACACACTCACCTAGAATTATTTTCCTAATTTTGATAGTTCAATGTTGAGAATGCTTCATTAGATGAGAATATTCTCTCTAGAGAATATTCCCCTACAAGATAGGGCCCTCCTCTTCATTTCATAGTCAATTACACTTAGTTACACTCAATTGAACCAATGGAAGTCACTCATGCATGGAAACCTTAGTTTTATCACCAGAAGTTGCATGTGTTTCTCTCACTTCCACACATGTGACTCAATTAACTAATCATTTCATGGATCAGTTAACTAGGACTAGTTGACACTTCACTCTAGTGTTTGTTAGTGAGTGTCTAGATCTCTCTAGATCACTACTATGGCGCATTAGTTACTCATGTAGATTATATCTATTATAAATTATTCACTCTTTGAGTGTGGAATATGGTTAATATATATTCTTTCATTATTTCCTCCATTTTTGTCTTCTCTTCACACCATTTGTAAGATGTGTACATTTGATTTTTATCTAGATATTCTATGCACGTATCTTAGAAACTCTACAAAAATAAGGATTGGTGTTGAGAAGAGGAATAATTTCAAATCCTCAAATGATTTCTATGGTGATGCAACCTAAAAAAACTTGGCCTTGGATCCATCCTTGGTCACATGGATTAGGGCACAAGCAATATGAGAGAACCCCAACAAAAACCTATAGTAGAAGTTGACAAGGACCAAGAAGAAGCAGAGCTAGGTGAATGTTTTCAGGGATGGCCAATTACGAATGACTTGGATCTTGGCTAGATCCACATGCACACCCTAGTCATCCACAATGTATCCCAAATATTAAATTCTCTGCATGTCGAAGGAACACTTCTCCAAATTAGCATATAACTTGTGTTGTTGTAGGGTGCCTAAGACCTGTTGAATGTGCTTCAAATGTTCCTCCCAGGTTTTTCTAAAGATGAGGATGTCATCCATATATACAACCACAAAGGAGTTTGTGAATGGACACAATATATCATCCATCATTTGCATGAATGTGGTTGGGGCATTAGTCGAGCCAAAAGGCATGACCAACCAATTGAAGAGACTTTATTTAGACTTGAAGGCTATATTCCATACATATTTTTTCTCAATCAACACCTGGTGATAGACCAACTTCAGATCAATCTTATTGAAAAATTTGGTGCCCTTGAGATGATCTATAAGATAATCAATCCAGGGATTTGGTACTGGTTCTTAACTGTGATATTTTTTTTGAATCTAAAATCAATATAAACTCACCATGTCCCATCCTTCTTCTGTAACAAAAAAAATGGTCTCCCACAAGGTGAGGAGCTTCGTATAATGTGGCCCTTCAGAATTAGCTCTTGGATATGGCATTTGATTTCTTCATTCTCCATAATAGAGCTCCTATATACAAGGTTGTTAGGCATAGGATCACTGGGTGTCAAATCAATTGAGTGATTTACCTAACAATACAAAGGAACCCCAATAGGTAAGGCACATATGTCTTTATGTTCTTCTTCTATCTTTTCCACTTGCTTCTACTATGTAGAGAGACCTTGTGTAGAGGTTTTGGTGGTTGTAGTGATATTTCGTTCAACTTTCGACTTGACCATAAACAAGACAAATATCTCAGTATGAAAGACCACCTTTTTTCACTGCTTCATGGATTTGAAAGAGACCATAGTAATTGGGACTTCCTCTGGTACTTTGTAGAGTTGATGTCCAAATTAATAATGACACTATGGGGCCTAGATTAATAAACAATATGACTCTTCCACATATATGGTTGTCCTAAAATAATTTCACAAACTCTAAGTGCAGAAACATTACACAGTAACTCATCTTTGAATGGTTTGATTTCATAGTTTAGGTGACATTGCTAGCTGATGAAGATGTCTCACCCTATTTGAGCCAACATATGGTGTATGGATGAGGGTGCAACTTTGTTGTTAGGTTCAAACTCTTGACAATCTATGGTAAGATTGAGTTATTTTGGATACCCTTGTCAAAAATGAAATGGAGTTTGGTCACGTTCACCCACATATATGAGTGGAACGGGCACTCCCCTCCTTCAGGCTCCTCTAGTTCCTCTGGTTGAACCTTTGTGTTAGTGATGGTGACACTAGGTTTTGAGTCAATGATCCATTTTCCCTTATCCGATTCCAAATCAGAGTCTGAGTTGGCATATGAGTTTGAGGCTTTCATCTCAAACATTAATGAATGTTTGGAGTGACATTCATCAATGTTGTGTCAAAGGATTTTGTGGAACTTGCACCACTTTCTAGTGTCCTTCCTTGACTTCTCGTTAAACTTCTTTACTTGTGGCTTGGATTGGTTGTCCTGGGGCTGGCCATCCTTTCTCTTTCCTTTTTTTGGGAGTTAGGGGTACCTTTACCATGCTTATGTTGCGATGGGTTTGCAGAACTGAAATCCTGCTTATTCTTTTTCTTGATCTTGATAACATATTAGTAAGTGGCTCCCAATGAGGATATGTCCAGGAAATCGATATCTTTTTGGATGTACCTATGTAAACCATTATGGTACTTCAGAACCAGGTTTCACTCAGAGTCTTTAATACCCAACTTTGTGTGCAAGGTACGGAATATGTTGGTGTAATCTGACATCGTCTAGTCTCTCTCCTAATGCAGAGTTGTCCATATCGTGTACTAGTCATCATAGTTTCCAACATGGTAGTATTGCTCCTAGAGGGCATCAACAAAAGTTTCCCAAGTGGGTTCTAGCCCAAAAATTGTAGACTCATCTCTAACATGTTTTTCATAGTAAGTTTCCCACCAATATCTGACATGGGGAATGGATTTGAGGAGCACGAAGGTGATTTTTTCATTGTTGGAAAAATTTTGGACAAAGAAATAACCCTCTAGCAGACTTAACCATTTTTCAAAGTGTCGACATCTATCTAGCCTTGAAATAAAGGAATATCAAAGTTAACTTGTACCTTGTAGAGAGTCACACCTCCTAAGTGACTGTTGGTTGAAAGTGCCTCCGTTGTTATTGGAAACTATCAAAGGATCTCGATGAAATTATCCATCATCACGTTCCTTTATCGCATGAGGGCTTCCTTGAGCAACAATTTGATATGATATACTACTCTGTCATCTCTCTTTTCTTTTGCCATGGGAGGCTTCTTGGTATGATGGGAGTGTTCTTCCCTAAGCTCAACCAATTCAAGACCCAACTCTCGATAGCCTAAAATCTTCAGCGACATGCACAAAGAAACAACAAAGAGCATATTTCTCTAATACCACTAATCTAGATTATATTGAGACTGACTTGAAGGCAGAGATATAACAAGGAAACACATAAATATATTGCAAGAAACACATTAATACAATTCAACTCATATTCTATTAATGAATAGAATAAAAAAGACTGTAAAATGCAAATCACACAAACTAACTAGAATGGTGGTAGCTTATCTCTGAAGAGAGAGTTGTGTCGCTACGCTCATTCATGCAAATTTGATTACAAAGAGGTCGAAAAGGCATTTTGAAATTGATTAAAAAGAGGCCAAAAATACCTTTTAGCACAAATAATCAATGAGAAAACCCTAAACATCCAAAACCCTAACCCCAAAACCCTAACCCCAAGAGAAGATTCAAGAAGCTTGAATAATCCTTTTGTTGGAGTCTTCAAATATTCCTACACATTACAAAACTCATCCAACTTTGAGATATAAATGAAAATATGTCAATTTTCTAATATTTAATCACAAATTATCTTTTAATACTAAAATGAATAAAGTGTAAAATAATAAGGTGAAACCCAAATGTATTTATGAAAAGAGTATAATGAATGTTTAAATGAAGTGATAGAATGTGAGGAATGGCAAAAGAAAAAGAGGATGAAAATGCGACAATTTTGAGACTCAACATACCCCCCAACTGAACTTGTTGCATGTCCTCATGCAACCTTGCATAAAAACTTTTCTTCTCAATTTTGGTTTTGCATGCTTATATTTTTTAACAATAAAGAGGATGAAAATTCCCCCCCAACTAATCTTGTGTCATATTCTCATGCAACCTTGCATGGTTATTCTTTAGGAATTTTGGCTTCTAAATGAAATCGTTCCATGATGTGAAATACATAAGTAACAATTCATGTTTCTGATGGTTGGTTCTTGTGTGACAACCATGAATATAACAAATGTTGGTTCTTGTGTTAACAACATTCATTTCATTTACTTGTTTGCTCGCTGAAATAATATTTTAAGCACACATGCATTGGAAATGATAAGCCATCAACGTGCATAAGAAATCCTTTTCTTCATGTTATGAATCATGCCAAGATAGATCAATAGTTGGAAAAAGTGCAACAAAGTGTAGTTCGGACGAGACATGTTGGTCAACAATATATGAGGTGATGAATGTGTAAATGGTAATGAATACAATTGTAGTTTTTTTTTTTTTTTTGTATCACTAGTTTAAAAAACAAAAATTGGAAATTTTAAGAAAAATTCAATGAAAGTTTTTAGCAAATGGGGATCCCAAGTAAAAAATTAAAGCAATTTTACATGTTATTCTTCCTGAAAACATTAGAGACATCCTACTTTCTGATCATTGAGATCGCATGAAGTGCGGAGGAGAGCATACTTATTCAAAACTTAACGCAAAAACTGAAAATAACATCCTACCTACTCTATGCTAATTGGAAGTTAGAAATTAATTACATGTAAGAAAATTTCCAATTTAACCATTTGCGTAATAGGAGCACAAATATATTCACACGCAATTTAAAAAATTTAAAATTAATATGTATAGAAGAGTGTGAAATCAATTGTGGTAAATCTGATACAGAGAAATAAGGAAGAAAACATTGAACTATCCTAATACTCACTTGAAACCACCATTCAATGAGGCTTTCATATGCGTGATTTTCATTCCAATTCAACTTACTTGCATTCTCTTGTTTGTCCTCCTCGAATAGTTGTTCCTCATTTGATATACATGATTCTTCGAGTGTTGATTCTTCTTTTACTTTAGGAGGAGTGGCTAACTCTTTGATTGTTGTCAACATCTCATCTTCTTGAGAAGATGAGATCCTGAATTTTGCTGAGAGAGTTTTTCCAAGGTTATATTCGTTCTAAAATCATCTTACTGGTATTCAAATCATATACTTTATATAAGTAAATGTAAGAAAACCAATTATATACTCGAAGCACCACTGTGCTACTAGGACTCTGTTGTCACCAAGTTATATGTTCACACAAGTTAGCTTCTCTTCTCATATATATATATATATATATAATGGCTAATGCTAATAAAACACAAATTCTAACCACTAAAAGGAAGAGGACAACCTAATTTTGGAGAAACCCCACTAAAGTGGATGCATGGGCTCTTCCCTCACGTCTTACCGTCTTCTCTCCACCCTTAGGTCATCCTTAAAATCACACCACACTTGCATGAAAATAAACACACTTGCATGAAAATAAACACACTTGCATAAAAAGAAACACATTTGTATGAAAGGAACAGTGAAGGTTTTGGAGAAAAAAAAATAACATGCCTATGCTCTAATCCCTTTAGCACCTCCCCAACAACAATGCCAAAATGTTGGTGTTACATATTGTCAATTAATTAATCACCCAACTATTTAATTGTCAAATTGAGGAGTTCATAAGCTTCGAGGTGCAGGCACAAGAAACACAGGATTAAAGTGAAACTAGCTTAATCTAATGCTTGAAAAGGAAACACACAACTAAAATTGAATCTAATTAGGAAAGCATAAAATTGCATGAAATAAATCTAATTAAGAAATCATGAAATTACATGAAATGAATCTAATTATGAAAGTATGAAATTGCATAAAAGATAAATAATACATAACAAGCAACTAGTGAGCTCACATTAAATCAACACCACTAACTCATAATAAAGAATCCTCTACTCAATATGGAGAAATAAATATGTTTGTATTAAATCATAAACTCTATTACATAGCATTTCAATCCAACCTCTATAAAATGACTAACTCACTCAATCATTCACACACTTATTAACTCCACTTCTTTCACTAACTCCTACTCCTACTAATTTCAAATGGAGAGAGAGCACCCCTACTTATACATGAGTTGCTTTGAAAAGAGGATAAGCAACTAATAAATGTAGATCCACTTTCCTCTCAAGTAGGTACAACCGAGTTGCTAATAATTACATAATATTTATCTCTACAAATCCTCTCACAAATCCTTAATATCCTTGATAAGAAATTCTATCCATATCTCCATGATCTTTCTCCTTTGAATATGCTTGAATAATTATCCTCAAATCTTCAAAGGTTGGAGAAAAGATTTGAGAATCTTGAATAATCCTTTTGTTGGATTCTTCAAATATTCCTACACATTACAAAACTCATTCAACTTTGAGATATAAATGAAAATATGACAATTTTCTAATATTTAATCACAAATTCTCTTTTAATACTAAAATGAATAAAGTGGAAAATAATAAGGTGAAACCCAAATGTATTCATGAAAAGAGTATAATGAATGGTTAAATGAAGTGATAGAATGTGAGGAATGGCGAAAGGAAAAGAGGATGAAAATGTGACAATTATGAGACTCAACAATACCTTTCCTCACTCATTTCACATGTGGATCCTTGTTTAGGAAGACCTCTATTACATATGCATTTAACCCATTACATATACATTTATCCCCATATATACCCCTTGGGGTCATGTCATAAGATCATTTGGAAAGAGGTCCAATGGATTCAAGAAGGCCAGTGTAAAATTTAGGGAAATCAATTGAATGGATCATATCGATTATAAATATTGGACCACAAGTCCCATGGTTTTTCAATTACTATAATGAAAATGATAATTTCTTCTTCAACTTTAACATTGGTTTTTATTTATTTTCCTACATAAAATTCATGCCAACTAAGGAGTTTAGGTTGGGAAAGGCACACGATGGAATACTGGCGCCTTATCAGGAATCAATTGCATAAGGTGGCTTTCCACTTGATGAAAAAATCAACAAACTATATAATGAATAATTAATAAATTCTCCCTATAAAACAATTGGAAACATTCAATGACATTATCTTCTTATTCCTATTGATGTTGTTGTTTCATTTGTGGATGCAAAGAAACAAATATATGGACTAGGTTATGGGATTACTGGGAAAACTAGATATTAAGGGCATTGATGAATAAGAAGAAATGAAGATGATATATCCAATCCAATCCAAATGAAAGGGAGTTCTAGAATATTAGTTCTGGGTGCCGATATTAATTCCCCTACATTGACTAAAGAGATGTACTTTGAAGAAATATTTAAGAAATATGGAATTATAAAAGAGGGACAAATAAACATACATAAGGTGGTCAAGGATATTGTTGTTGACATTGAGGTTACAATTGATGTTTTTGAAGAGAATAGAAAAGATGAAAACAAATACTATATTTAAGGAAAGAATGAGAATGAAAGTAAAAATGTCTATGATCATTCTACCACATTCTACGATTCAAAATGTTCAACATGAAGAGACAACTACACAAGTAGGAAATGGAGGCTAACTACCTAGAGGGAATGGAGATGGTAAGAAAAAAAAAATATTCTTAGCTTCATAAGGATTAAAAATAAAAAAATAAATAAGATGATGAAGTCAATGAAATAAAGGGTGAATACAATGTTGAGTATCCTACAACTCAAAAGTTGAAGCAGAGAAAATAAGATTCACCAACTGAGGTGACAATTCCTTCTACCTCTAGTTTACCTTGTGCCTATAGTTATTTCTCCATAATTGAAGGATTAAGATACCAAATTATTATACATGAATCCATGTTTAACCCTATTACCTCAAATGAATCCATGTTCGTGGACCAATCCTATCCATTTAGTCATCATTGTTGAAGTCCATGGATGAACCCAATGGCTTAGAAGAGTCTAGAACATAAATTGTTGCTCTAGTATTAGTGTCATTCCCATTACCCCAAATTCTATTGATGACCATGATACGTCCAAATAGTATAAGAGGAGAAATGGTGACTTCTACATTTTGGAAGGCAAGTCCATTCCAAGACTTCTTACTATTGTAGACTATGAAAAAGATGTTCCCACAATTACTACTCTCCACTCTATAACCAATAAGGATATAAGAGACATGAAGGTGGGAGATTATGAAACCACTACCATTAACCTTGACATGAATCAATTTTCTTCCATAGATAAAGTGGGGTTCTATAAATAGACTGGTGATACTATATCTAGCGAATATCTCAAAGTTATACATTATGTAGAAAAAATGACATAGAGAATAAAGAATCTTACAAAAGATTTGCAATCTTAAAGGGACACAAAAAGAGAAAGGATGCACACAATTATGAACATAAAAGACAATGTTGTCCATTTTTCCAAGGAACACAAAAAGGATAAAGGTGTTGAAAATATTCTTAGGCCAAAGGAGTTGGAAATCATAATATTATAGAATAGGATTTATGGAAAAGATACAGAACCATGGCATGCTATACAAGTTCAATTTATTATCAATGACATCGATTCACTTACTTTGGAAATAAAGAATCTAAAGGAAGAACGTGTCCACTTAAAACAAAAACATGAGGTAGTCATTAGAGAAAATGAAGAATTGCACTTGGATCTTGTCCAAAAGAGAATGAAAAATTGGAAATATTGAAGTTATTACAAAACACTAAAAGGTTGATCAAGAGGTTTTGATAATATCTTCCATTTCTTTATATACACCAAGAGTTCAATATGATACAAAGATTTAGGGCCTAAAAAAAAGGAGCAAAGGATCTAGCCAAGGAGGTTGACTCATTAATAGAGTACTTGTAAGAGGCTAAGGCCAGATTATAATAAGAGGATGAAAGAGATGGGCTTGCCAATGAATTAGAAGATAGAAAATTGGATATCAAGACATTTCCATATGGCTTGAAGAAGAAAAATAATGGTCTAAAAGAAGCATACAAGTTAAGTACTAAATATAATACCACTATAAATGGGGCTTAGATTGTAGTAGTTAGGAAAGAGAGAATTAGTAATGCATTTGGGGTGAAATAATTAATTTGATGAACAAATTTAGGAAACACTTTGATATTATCACTAAATATCATTATTTGAGGGTAATGGTGCAAGAATATATATATAAAGAGAATATGGCATGAAACAATGGAGAAAGACAAATTAGTGGTAGCTTCTATTTTGTTTTTGAATAGTACCTCAACTAGGAAGCTAGCCACACTGGGAGTTTTAGACATGACTATTGAGGAAAAGATATAAAATGATCTTACTCAAATATTTTCAGATCCTGCTTGGTTAAAGAAAGATAGACGGGAATATCACCCTATTTTTATAGCCATCAAAACTTATATCCTAATTCACAAGTATTGTTTACAAGTGCTTAGGCTGTTTTTTTTTTTTAATTAAAAGCTTGTTGAACAAATCATTTTTTATGTAATTTTATGAACATATCAGATGCTGAAATAAATATAGAGACATAAGTAAAGATACCAAGTCAATAATAAACACATATGAGACATAAAGCAATCCTTTATTTCATTCCAATTCATCAAAGAATTGTTCTCTTTACAAAATTTCCTGAGGAAGTTTTGGACTAAAGTCAAACTTAGACGTCCTCGATGAAACATACAAAAGGACGTATAATAGAAAATAAAAAAAATTGAACTTGAAAAACTGGATAAACTTGCCACGGATTGCTGCCCATTAGACTCTCTGAAAAACAAGTGTTTGAATGATGTAATCTAGCGTTGAATCTTGTTGTCTACAACAGGACCCTTAGTATGCTTCTCCTTCTATTCTCCACTTGTTCCTCCCTTTTCTTTTGCCTTTAAGAAATTTAGGATTGGTTGAAGTAGTTGAACTACTTCATTAATTAAGTTAACTAAAACTCAACAAACTTTTTAGTTAGGGGGAAAAGTAATAAATCATAATAAGGGTTTTTAAATAAATAATAACTAGTAGGTGGGGCCCCTTGTGACTCCCTTTAGCTTTTAACAATCATAACACAACTAGTTAATTAAACAAAACATCCCTCCTTGTGACTCCCATCATCACATTCATATTTGACAATTCATCTCAATGATATTTGAAATTATTTCCAAAATATATTACTCATATATCCAAAAATAATATGTTGTCCAAAATTCTAGAAGTCAATTGTTCTCAACATTTAATAAATAAATAAAAACTTAAAATCCATATTTCCCACTCTGAGATGAAATCCTTCCCTTGTTTTCATTGTCACCTTTTGATCTCTCTAAATTTTCCTTAGGCTATGTTGGGCCTTTAGGCCTAATCTCGCTGATCATATGAGAGTAATCATCCCTCAAATGCATGTAGGAAGACATAGATTTATCAGAGCCATTGGAGGGTGAGGAAGGGGAAACAATGGATTTTGCTTTATCTGGGGCATGGTGGGCCTCGGTTTTCAACCTTTTTCTAGCATGGGAAGACTGAACCAGTGAGTGTACAGGGGCATCTTGGAAAATTTGATTGATAGGCAGGGGAGTAGGTAAGGACAAATTGGGCTAGCCATGATGTTGAGAGACTGTCGGGTGGACAATCTCTTTTCATCCATCATTCTCGGGAACTTCAGGTTGTAGTGAGACATGAGGATGCACAGGGACACCAGGGGCCTATGGGGCTTGGAAGGGAGGCCTTTCAGGCCTAGGTTGGACTACTCCTTTCCCAATCCAATTAAAAAACCCAGCTTGAAATAGCTGGCCTAACTCTTGCGAGTCAACATCAAAGTGTATGGAGAATCTTGGCCTTCTAGGCCCCATGTTCCAATTACCTCTTCCTCAGTTACCTATGCCATGGCTACCTCGATTGAAAAATCTCATTCATGTATGCATAATTGATTAGAAAATAGTTTCTTTAACAACCATACATGACAACTCTTTTAAAAATATGAAATAAATTTTGGCTCAACAACATATTAGACTCATGAAATCCAATCCATACAAATTGTTTAATCGTTGTTAATGAGCATGGGGTGAGCAAAGGTTTTGGGATATGCGAGGGGTTGTATAGTGAAAAATGTTAAAATGAGGGGGAAAAGATCACGATTACTGCTCATAGAAAACAAACAATCAAATGTAATGTAAAACAAAGAACATATCATTGTAATCCATCCCTGTGATCTTAAACTATTACAATACAGAGTTCCTCTTAACTGTAATTAAATTTTAGGAACATGGAGTGGATAATGGATATGGGAAGGCGATGGGATTGTAATTAGTGAAAAGTGAAATAATGGTAGGGGAAAAGAGAGGATAATGTTCATAAAATCAATTAAGTAATCCATAAAACAATTATGTATTTAATGCAAATGATCCAACACTTATCAAATAATTATAGTGATCAATTAATAATTACTGTGTATAATTTAACCATTATTGTGTGTTAAACTTTCTCACTATTCACATTTACATTCTTAACACTTTTAATTAACACAGTGCCATCTTACTCAAAATCAATGTGCCTTCCAAACAACTTGTATAATAATTTTGTTTCCTCTCACTTCTTCCATTTAATATTTAAAACAAATTCCAATGAACACACAGTCATTTGTTTCAACTACGTTCAACACCAAAACCATCAACCACTGTGCATAAATTACTTCCTCAAAAAACAAACACAAGTTCTATTAAAAGCATGCCCAATTCCATTCCTTTAATCAATTTAAAAATTAAATTGAAATGAAACCATATTGTTATAGAACCTGTGCCCATATCTGATGGTGCAATCAAATGATACAATGCACGATATCCATAAACACACATAGTGGACAATGAGGTCACAACTACAACACTTTAAATTGCAACAATCTCGATCGGGAAATTTAAACACACAGTAACAATGATCATCATTTCAACATATACCATGTTGTATGAAACACACAACCCAACGCATAACGCAAGGAGGCATACTCCCAATCAAACCATAAAACCATGCTGAGTTATCAATCCAACACAAGGAGGCAGTGACTGTATGCCCAATTCCATTTCTCAAATCAACCAATTTAAACCATGTTGAGTTATCGAATCAACTGTCACAATAAAAGAATACAATGATTATACACCAATCATCATTTCCGACTGCAAATGTGTAATCAACCCGATCAACATATATGAGCCCACAATCAAACCACTATCGATGCTACTCCATAATAGTCAACAATATACCTGACCGAAAATAACTGATTCATTTATCAAAATCAAGCTTGAATAATCAAGGTTCACTCGGTGGAACCAACAAAGGGAGACTGGAGTCGACCACACCAACAACAGAGGAGAATCTTTCGAGACAACATGATGGACAAACAATCCACATGACCAATAGCTTGTAAGACAGGGTGACAGTTCACACCAGGTAGGAGAGATTATGAACAGAGGAGCAAAGGCTTATTACTGTCTAGTAATAACACCGAGAACAGGCAGGGCATAACCCTCGTGGTTTTCCTAATCACCCAAATAATGATGATATAAAAAACAGACCTATGAAATAACAACCAGCCCTAAAGAAAGCCTCTTGGCATCATAGCTTTCATAAACAATTGTGCAAACACCAATAAGATAAAAGGAGCCCACAACCAGGTGAAAACGATATGCAATGACCCAAGGTGGTTCAAAATCAAACAGAGCAACCCCATAACACTAAATACAACTTGGTATGTTTACAAGAACTGTGTGGAGATGGCCAACAAGTTTGGACCGAATGAAACCCTCCAACCAAAACCCATAAGACAACAAAGAGCCTTCATGGCTTCCACCACATAGAATCATCAATGAAATTGTGACTTCAACTATCCAATTTTTCCATTTACAATGAATAACACACAACCAACCATTCCAGAGAAATATCATGAGTTTACATAGTTTCCAGTCTCAAGAAAAGCACATATCAATACATCATTGAGCCAATATCTATTTCATAACCAGAGCGAGATCATGGATGGAGAAAAAGACATACATGTAACCGAAAAGCCTTAAAAATGCAAGCTTAGTCAAGTGGTTCCTTCCTCACCTGAATATCAGAGCTTAACCACAACAAAATCGAATGACAATAACCAAGTTAGGGTGATGGCCAGTGGGAGAGGTATGGAGTGACGTGTAGTAAATGCATGTCACTTCCATCCTCTACTCATTCAATTAATTAGTGTAGAAATTTTAATACAAAATATGTATTGCCTAGATTCTCCTGATCTAACAATTATATGCCACTGTTAAATACATAATCTCTTCTACAAATATTCTTGCGGAATTTAAAACACGATCGACAATTGCAATATCAAGAAGAAAGATCAATCACACATAACAACAATGTTTTACCAGGAAAGCATAAAGCTAGAAACCCCATTATCATGTAATATGTATATATCATGGATCATGAAACAATATCATACAAAACTCTAATCCAAGAGCTCTCAGTACAATATACAATCGTCTCACACCATCATACAAAAATTGACAAATTCGTGTGCCAATTTACTGCTTCCAGATAACCTGCCTCCTCTACGCAAATCCCTACTAATGGAAATCCCTGCAATGAATGAATTTCTCTTTCCTAGGATGTGTAATCCTCATGGGAACATCCACTGTGTGTGTGGTTGCATGGGTGCACTCACTAATGTCACAACTGATAGTTAAACTGTCCCTTTTACCTGTTATCTCAATTGGGTCTCCACCGGATCTGACATGCATGTAGTTAACAGTGGTAAATATTCAGTTACATGTGAGACCACTGATTGTTAATTAATTAATAATTAATTCATTGATCTCTCACTAGTGTAAGTTCAGTTACAACTAGTACAACTGAGCTTAACTCACTTAATTAAGTTAAACTACTTCACAACTCACATAACTACACATCCAACTCTGTTACAACTTCAAATCACTCAGTTACAACTAATTTGACTTGCATGTCCCACCAGTCAACCTTTGAACTCAAATTTCCTATATCTAACTGATTTTCCACTTCAGTTAACTATTTCCAAGTGCTCATTGAGAATATACTAATATTTATTGTCCAACTATTATTAAGGGATAATAATAGTTGACATACATCTATAAATATAATTTTCTCACCATCTATAAATATACATCATCTATAAATAGAATTTGCTCATCATCTAAAAATAGACTTCCACCTAAAAATATCCCGAGGCTCCATCCTAGTGTAGGTGCATAATTTTCACTAGGATATTCTTGTTGAATCTCAACACTCCCTCTCAACAAGAAAGGGATTATCCATCACCCCAATCCTGTCTCTATGGTATTCAAATTTTCTCCCGGTGAGCGCCTTCGTTAGAATGTTTGCATCCTAATCTTATGTAGGAATGTACTGAAGCAACATGATCTTTTGCTGCACACAATCTCTGATATGATGATATTGGATATCTATATGCTTATATCTATCATGAAACACAAGATTAATCGATATTTTAATGCAACTCTGATTATCACAATGAATCATTGTCGAATCTAAATGAGAACCAAACAAACCAACCAAGATCTTTCTCATCTAGATAGTCTCACATGCATATTGACTCGCTTCCATGTATTCCTCTTCCGCTAAACTGAGTGGCACAGATCTTTGTTTCCTACTGTACCAAGAAACAACTGTATATCCGATACTAAAGATCCCCCCTGATGTGCTCTTTTTGTCTGTTGGTTTTCCCACCCAATCTGCATCTGTGAAGCCATGCAACTTCACCTCATCCATCTATCTGTACCATAATCCATACTCAGATGTGCCCCTCAGGTATCTCAGGACATGCTTACCCACCTTCCAAAATAGTTTGGTAGGCTTAACCATCGCTTGACGCAGCTGGTTAACCGCTTGACTTAGCTGGTTAACCGCATAGAAAATGTTCGGTCTTGTGTTCACTAGATACATTAGTGAACCCACTAACTATTGAGAGATAGTAGCATCCACTACCTCTCCAGAAGTAGCATCCTCTTTCTTCCAGTTTCCTTACAGAGGAGTATCCATGGGTTTGCAACCCTCCATGTGAAACTTACCCAATATCTCCCTTGCATACTTGCCTTGAGACACAAAACATTCACCATCTCACTGCCATATTTCCAAACCAAGGAAATAATGAAGGCTGCCCATATCCTTCATCTCGAACTCCTTTGCAAGGTCCTCCTTGCATGAGTGTATCAGTTTCTCATCACCAATCAATATTAAATCATCAGCATAAATAACAATGATTAAAATCTTACCCTCCACCACAATTTGGTATAGGTTTGCATCTGCTTCACTTTTGGTGAAGCCCAGTTCGGTGAAATAGTTGTCTATCTGAGTGTACCAAGCATAGGGTGCTTGCTTCAACCCATACAAAGCTCTTTTGAGTCAGCACACATGCGACTCACTGGTGAATATCTCAAATCCTTCACGTTGCTCTATGTACACCTCTTCCTCAATGATCCCATTGAGAAACACGGTTTTTACATCCATCTGATGAATGCGCTAGCCCATCTGCATTGAGAGTGCAAAGATGGATCTTATGGAAGAGTACCTTGCGACAGGTGCAAAGGTCTCATCATAATCTATCCCCTTGGTTTGTGAGAATCCCCGAGCCACAAATCTAGCCTTGTATTTCTTCACACTCCCATTAGCAGCTTTCTTTACCTTGTAGATCCATCTTGAACCTACCACTGATTTGTCGACCGGTCTTGGGACATTTTTTTTTACAATGGAGTAATACTCATCCACCATTGCATCAACCTAAGTGGGATCCTGCACTTCTTCCTGAAAGGTAGATGGTTAAGTCACAATACATTTTCACATGAGAGCAATGTATCCAGTAAATCGATCAAGAGACTATCTCTGTCTGCATTGTGAAGTAGGGGCTACTACATTCTGTGCAACATCTAGTCTCAATCTATCATCTTCCGTGGTGCGCTTTCTACCATTTCTGATGGACGGATCTGCATGAGTGGATTCCTCCACTCCATGAACCTCCTCATGTGGCTGATCCACATATTGAGACTCATCTTTGGGAACCAACAGTTCCTCCTCTGCATGCAAGTCTAGCTCCCTATCAAGCAATAACCACATGGATTTCCCTTCATTGAATTTTATATCCCATCGCATAACAATCATCTTACTGTTAGGAAAATACACATGATAATTATGGGGTGTTTATGTGTACCCCACAAATATCCCAACTTCAGCAGTCGGCTCCAACTTCTTCGTGGCATTCTTGGTCACATGCACATAAATAGATGAGCCAAAAATCTTAAAATGAGAAACATCAGGTTTCTTACTAGTTCAATCTTCTTTAGGTGTACTCATTCCAAGTACTCTACGAGGAAGACGGTTTTGCACATAAACTACAATGTTTCATGCTTCCGCCCACAAATGCATTGGTAGGCCCTAATTATGCAACATCACTCGTGCTGCACCCATGATCGTTCTATTCTTCCTCTCCATGACCCCATTTTATTGTGGGTTATGAGGCACTATGAGTTCTCTTCGAATTCCTTCTTTGTTGTAGAAGTATTTGAATTCGTTAGAGATATATTATCCATGATTATCTCTCCTCAGAGCCTTCACTTGCTTCCGTAACTCTTTCTCCACCAATGATTTAAACTCACAGAACTTTGAGAATGTTTGATCCTTCTTCTGCATGAAGAAGATCCAACATTTACGAGAAAATTCATCAACAAAAATAACATAATACTTATGTTTTGTTGTTGAAGCAACTGAGAATGGTCCACACACGTCTGTGTGAACTCTCTCCAGGATCACTGAAGCACGATTGTCCTTTTCATGAAAGGTGGACTTTACATACTTCCCCATGGTGCAACCCTTGCACTGATCTAACTGAGCAAGTTTTCCCATTGTAAGTCCAATATATATATGCTTCATGATTTTCAAGGCTTCATGATGAAGATGGCCCAATCGCCTGTGCCATAATTCACCCTCATCTCGACTCACAACTTTTTCTGCCTTGCCCATCATGGCAGCGCAACCATCTACCTCCAGCTTGTAGAAATTCTTAACTCGAATCCCTATCTTGACTTGACATATTGTTTTATGTCGCATGAAGGCTTTTCCATCGCTGAAAACAACACCATAGCCTCTGTCCTCCAACATTGCGACTGAGACCAAGTTTTTCTTTAGACCTGGAACATGCATAACATATTTCAATTGAAATGGTTCACCTGACTCCCTCTGAAAGGTAATGGTACCAATTCCATTCACACTATATCATCCATCGTCGCCCATATCTATATGCATTTTGAGATCTCTCTCCTCCAAGTCACTGAAAATCTCCTTATCTCCCATCATGTGCAAGGAAGTGCCACTATCCAAATACCACACTGATCCTAATGCACTTGATGCCATGCATGTGATCAAGGAGAAGTCAAGTTCAAATTGTGAGGCAAGGGCCTCGCTAGCTGCAACTCTAGCAACCTTCTTGTTCTTCTTCTTCTGCAGACAGTTGGTAGAGAGATGCCCATGTTCGTGATAGTGAAAACACTTCACTTTGGAAAAATCCATCTTCTTTCCTTTAGACTTAGATTTTGAATGGAATTTATTCCCCTTCCCTTTTCTTTCCTTGGTCGCCAAAGCAAAATCCTCTTCATCATCATGCTTTGATGAAGAGCCATCTTTGGTGTTCTGCCTGAACTCCTCCTGCACTAAATCCGACCATTGTTGTTCCCAATCTGGCAATTTTTCCCTTCCATTGACAAAGTCTTGATAACTGTGCCAATTTTTGGGAAGTCCTAGGAGAGCCAATCTCACCAAATCATCATAAACGACTATTATTTCCACACTCCCCAAATCATCCCGACATTGGACAAACTTCGTGAGATATTTTGGAATGGAGTCACCCTTCTCCATCTTGAACTTCCTGAGTTTATCTTTGAGCGCCAATTTCCTATGGTCACTTCTATTTTGGAATAGATCCATCAAGCTATTCCACATTACATATGGTGTGGCTTTCCCATGGAGGTTTGAGAAAATGTGGTCTCGTACTCCCTCCAACATGGTCCTTCTCTCCTTTGCCAATTTCGTTTTCCATGCATCAAGATTTGCAGCGTCTGCATCATCTAGATTAGGAACATCTTTGTCAATGGATTCCTTCAAGCCATTGTCTTCAAGTACTGCCTCCATCCTGTCCTTCCAAGAAATGTAGTTCAAGATTCCCTCGAGTGCATACTCTAACCTCAATCCATTGAAATCCATTTCAATCTTGAATCAATTGTAGCACCGAGAAAGTATTTCTGCAATTTTGAATTCTATCCAATCACAAACTTAGCTTCTGCAATCTTCTGCGCTCTGATACCATGTAGAAATTTTAATACAAAATATGTATTTCTTGGATTCTTCTGATCTAACAATTATATGCCACTGTTAAATACATAATCTCTTCTACAAATATTCTTGCGGAATTTAAAACACGATTGCCAATTGCAATATCAAGAAGAAAGATCAATCACACATAACACATATGTTTTATCGAGAAAACATAAAGCTAAAAACCCCACTATCATATATTATGTATATATCATGGATCATGAAACAATCTCATATAAAACTCTAATCCAAGATCTCTCAGTACAATATACAATTGTCTCACACTATCATACTGTTGATGGGTGAAATTGACCGTCCGTCAACTGGGAGAGTGGAACCGGTCCGGGGTTGTCTAATAACCCAAGCCGTTTGGAATGGACCACCCTGACGAGTTTAACGGCTCCGTTGGCCGCCCTAAGGTCTCGTATGGAAACCAAAGAGAAATGATCTGAGTTAAGAAATCTAAAGGGAAACTAGAAACTAATAAAACAAAGACAAAAAACTAAACTAATAAAAGAAACTAAACTAAAATAAAGGAAACTAGAAACTAATAAAGCAAACTTAAACTAACTACACTAATCTAACTATAAATTACTAACTACAAGATAATAAATATGATTATAATAACTCAAATCAACTACCTAATTATCAGCTATGATATTCCTTATTCACAAATATACAATATAGACAAACTACAGATTTAGTTAAAACCTGCAAAACTCATGTGATCGCTGCCCTGAGACAGCCAAGGGTCTCTTTTTGATTTTGTATTTATAAACAGGAAAGAAAGCTAACTGAAATTAGACAATCTAATATACATTACTGAAATAAAACAATATAATCTAAATCTAACTAAGCTAACATTTATATTGAACTACTTAACATAAACAGTAAATATCTAACTAATTGACCTGGAAACGCTCCAAGTCTGTCTTGTGCAAGATGACTTCTTAAGCTGGTTGGAGGAAGAAATTCACACCATTTAGTCCTTAAGCCTCTCGAAAACAATCAGCTATGCTTCTTCTTGAAGTATGTTACAGGAAAAACAAGACATAAAATAAATCATAACAGTTTTATGATGATAAATCTCCTGCAAAAGGGAAACCTATTATGCAGAAAACTTATATAACAATTCAGCCTACGAAGAAGACAAAGCTATCATTCATAAAATGAATCAACAACTGTT
>ML780167.1:427212-502429 GCA_009831015.1 Picea engelmannii | reverse complement strand
TAAAATTAATCGATGCCAATACATAGTTTGGAATTATGAATCAATCAACGTATTATCAACTTACCAATATACCAAGCATCGATTTGTAATCCAATATGATTAATCCATGCGCCTTGAAACCATTGCTTATTCCTTGAATTAAACTTCATAAACTTACCAATGTATTCGTTTCACATTGGAATGTTTGTATTCCAAATTCTTTAGAACATAATGATCCAAAATTTCTCATATAATAGCTGAGTGAAAAGTCCATAGCAATAAGGATAAAAGCAATAAGACCAAATCCATTATAACTTTCAGAATAAAACCAATAAATTTTTATGCCCAAAGGCTTAGTAATCAAACATATCCACATGCGCAATCAAGGTAAGATAATGCTCAAGGACATAAGTTCGAGAAAACCTTTAGTAGTCATGTGATAAACCAATGGTGAAGTGTCTTTTGGAGAAATCGATAAAAGACGACTATATTCCAAACGATGAAAAAGGTATTTTCACACTTACAGTTGTGAAAATCAAATCGAGACCAAATTGCAATTGTCGAAAAATGAAACAAATTCCTAGAAGTGCAATGCGACGATGATTTTTCATTACCGAGACAAGGGGTGTAGGTAGTGTTTTTTAAGAGCAATTAAAAAAATTATTGGCTGCCAACACATACAAAAATTAACAAATTCATGTGCCAATTTACTGCTTCCAGACAGCCTGCTTCCTTTGCGCAAATCCCTGCAATGAATGAATTTGTCTTGCCTAGGCTATGCAATCCTCATGGGAACATCCACTACATGTGTGGTTTCATGAGTGCACTCACTAATTTCAAAATTGATAGTCAAACTATCCCTTTCACCTGTTATCTCAACTGGGTCTCCACTAGATCTGACATGCATGTAGTTAACAGTGGTAAATCTTCAGCTGCATTTGAGACCACTGATTGTGAATTAATTAATAATTAATTCACTGATCTCTCACTAGTGTAATTTTAGTTACAACTAGTACAACTGAGCTTAACTCACTTAACTGAGTTAAACTACTTCACAACTCACATAACCACACATCTAACTCTGTTACAACTTTGAATCACGTAGTTACAACTAATTAGACTTGCATGTCCCACCAGTCAACCTTTGAACTCAAAATTCTTATAGCTAATTGATTTTCCACTTCAATTAACTATTTCCAAGTGCTCATTGAGAATAGAGTAATATTTATTGTCCAACTATTATTAAGGGATAATAATAGTCGACATACATCTATAAATAGAATTCGCTCACCATCTATAAATAGACATCATCTATAAATAGAATTTGTTCATCATCTAAAAATAGACTTCCACCTAAAAATAGCTTGAGGCTCCATCCTAGTGTAGGTGCATAATTTTCACTAGGATCTTCTTGTTGAATCTCAACACATAGTACACGCCATCCAACCATCAATTAATCTATGCATCGAAACCAACATCCATTACTTGCCAAGTGTGCCCCCCTATATCACATTAACCATTGCCAAACATACCATAACACATATCAAATGTGCCTTCATATAACTCAATACATCATATAGCCACTACAATGGTTAGTTAGGACTAACACCATTTCTTTAATTTCAAATGCATATAGTGTAGCATAGTATATCATAGTTTAGTTTCTTCTCTTTATATCTTTCATAGGTCTCTTTTCTATTGTTCTTATTTATTGTTACAATTAACATGTGTCTTGTGCAGGTACAACATGTGACGATTCATGGCTTAAACAAAAATGTCTTAAATGTGAATATAATCTATTCATACATAAAATTTAGAGCTTAGAGCAACAAAACCCACACATAGCATGCATTATCCATATGTCATTATGTTGCAAATAAAACCAAGATTTCATCATCCATCATGTAGAACCTTGTAAGTAGTGTCAAACAACATCATAAACATCAAATATGAACCAGATCTGATCCTCCAATATACAAGGGGGTCCCACCTACTAGTATTATATATATCATTAGCTTATAATAATAAGCTTTAGCAATGCTTTGCAAGCGAAATCCTCGTTTCAATTTTTATCGTCAACAATGACTATAGATTCCATGTTCACAAAGAATGTTGTGAATAAGAAGAATGATGCCCCAATTTCTCAAAATAAATGTAATATAGATGGTGAAGAAATTAAGGGAATTAAGGACAAATTATTACTTCTTGAGAGATTGGGACTCTCAACATCTTGGGACTCTGAAGGAAGACTGAATTTAAAGAAAATATTCCATGGTAAGCTTACGAAGCATAAGAAAAAATTAGGAATGAAAATGGAAAGAAATGAAATAATGAGTGCAAAGGGTGTCATCAATTTCATTTAATATGAAATCAAATATTTGATTTCCAGAATGAATACTTCCAAATCATTACCACTAGTATCTTTCACTCTTGGGAATTGGATAAAATAGGAAGAAATATGTAGAGTTTTTTTCTCAATTTAGGGACCATTGGGAAATATCACATGGTTGATCATTACAATTGCAATGGTAACAACTCAACACCCATCAATGTCTATTAGGAAATAATAAACAAAAAGGTCATGATGTGTTTTTTTATCCACCAAGTAGCATTGGGATGGACTTGTAGATGAGCTGCCAAAGATTGAAAAAATACGTGTTCAAAATTCAGAGTTCAGAAGTCCAGCCGACCAATATGGTCCTTTTTCGACTTTTTACCACATTTCCATACCCTGAGGGGAATTGTAATTAAATGCATTGAGCATGTGATTTTTGTAAAAGTATTAGCCACCCAAGGCTTATACACTAGTACTTTACTCTAGAATGTTTTTTTACTTGCTAATTATATTTTTCTCTTTAAGCGATCTATAATTTTCGAGGTTTTTTCACTCAATAACCTCCAAAGATGGAGTAATTGTACTAGAATATATGACTTGGGGAGTGTTTCAAGTATAGATTCCTATATATATAACCATGCTAAGAATTATCCTAGAGTCTCATGGAAATGTGCTAAGTCCCCCTTAGGATTTTTTAATTTTTTCGGTTAATAAATATTTTTCCCATAAAACAAGATATTTTGATTGTAATTTGAGTATGTATAAAAATAAAAGTGGTACTAAAATGAATTATATGCCTTGGGGGTATTAGTTTTTACACTCAGAATACCCACTTTATCTAAGTATCCACTTTGTGAGTGAAATTAGTTATTTTTAATCACTTAAAATTAATTTTACTCATAAAAAGGGTTATAAAAGACAAATAAATGGAAAAATCAACAATCCTTAAATCAAGGAAACATGTATGGGACATGTTTTCTTTGTTTATATAGTCTACTCAAGTGGTGGCAAGTTGTCTCAAAGGGAAGACGACTTAATTGGAAGAGAGTTGTCATGAATTGGACATCCAAGAAGGAAAGACAACCTTTCTTATTTGGTCATGTTTTTTATATTTGGAAACATCTTCCTCATCCTTGAGTTGAGTCACCCTTCTAAATGGGAAACATTTCCTTTCATGTTTGGAGAAGGAAACATCTCTCCCATGCTTTAGAAACATCTTGCTTTTCCTTGGAGAAAACTCACCCTCCTTCTTGGGAAACGTCACTCTCTCATGCTATATAAGAAAGTTGGCTTCTCCATTGTAGAGTAGTTGGAGTTTAGGAGAAGGCTTGAGGTTGTAACACTATTGTATCATATTTTGGAAGAGATTTTTCATGAGTTGGACATCCAAGAAGAAAAGGCACACTTTCTTATTTGATCACGCTTTTTCTCTTTAGAAACATCTTCCTCATCCTTGAGTTGAGTCACCCTTCTAAATTGGAAACATTTCCTTTAATGTTTGGAGAAGGAAACATCTCTCACATGCTTTAGAAACATCAAACTTTTCCTTGGAGATAACTCACCCTCCTTCTTGGGAAACATCACTCTCTCATGCTATATAAGAAAGTCAACCTCTCCATTGTAGACTAGTTGGATTTTAGGAGAAGGCTTGAGGTCATAACACTATTGTATCATCTTTTCATTTGGAATAAAATACTTTGGAGGTCAAGAAGGTGTGTTATACATGTGTGTGGATGTTTGATGTCATTTATGCTTAATCTATGAGGTAATACCTGCCTAATATCTTCTTTTGATTTGTTAATTTGGCCTTTTGTAGGGTGTTATCACTCTATAGGATAGGATTTTATCTAGCTTGTTGTTAATCCTATTGTTCATTTATATTTAGAGGCTTTGATTTGTATGCATGTTTCGGTTAATTAACATACTCTTCAAGTCTCTTTTGTAGGTGACACCATTTTTTGTTAACAAATTTTATTGCAAGATTTTAAAGCTTATAGGTTCTCATAGCTTGGAGTGGTGATGGAACTTGGTTGTTTCTTCCCAACTTCAAGGATCTAAAGACTTAGTCCCTCTTTAAACCATCTAAAGAATCCATTTCCCAAGGATTCCAAGGCTTACAAGCTATTCTTTCTCTCTTTCTCAAAGAAATTCTACTTTCCTTTTGGTTACTTCATTGCATGAAAATTTTAGGATCTAAAACTTAAATCTAAATCTTTGCTATCTTACTTTGGATGCATAAATTAAGTTAGATCTAATTTTATACTTTCAAGTTTTATCTAATGTTTAGATCTAGCATAGGAAAAGGTATCCTTTTAACAAGTTTTCTTCTAAAGTTTTTAAAGGTTAAACAATAGTCATTTTTAAGTGTTTTCTTTAAATATTTGGGAAATATAAGTTCCTTTAATTTTCTATTTTAGAACAACAATCAAAGACCCTAAGGAGGAAATCTTTCTTGCTTGTTTTCCTTGGTTCCTTTTTGTACTTTTTCTTTAGCATTTTACTTAGATTTTTTTGGGTTTTACTGACATAAGTCCAAGATACTTCCAAAGTGTTTTTGGGCATATTTTTCCATTTTTTTCTTTCTGTTTGTGAAGGTTTTCAAACATCCAATGGGAAACTCTGTTTATTTTGGGCGGATTTGGACTTTTCGGGACCCCCGGGAGCACCCTCTTGATCAATAAACTCACTGTAAACTTTGTAAACAATTGTGACCCCCCTCATGAATGGTCACAAATCATCCCAAAAAATATTTTTGTAATTTCATTAATAAAATTAGTGGGGCTTCAATCTCCCACTCTTCATCCCCCCAGGGGGGAATGGTGTTTTGGTGATTGTCTCAATTCTTTCAAATTTAGCTTAGATTCATTTTTTACTTCTAAGTATAAGCTAAAATTAATCTTACAATTCATCACAAAGCACTGCATATTTAGTTATATTTCAATTTGAAAAATAAACCCATCCCCTCAACTCCTCACAAGAGGCTGGACAATGTGGACAATAGATTAATTAGAAGACATTTACTTTTGAGTATTTTACAATCTGTTTAAAATAAACCTTCCCCACAATGCTCGGTGCCTGTTCCTGACCCTTCTAGTTGTGAGCTTGCCTCGACCTTCTGGGAGTAAATTTCAAACACACCGTGTTGGTTAGTGTGGATTATATTAATTAGTACAATCTTTAGGAGTTATTTCTGGTATGGAAATGTAAGAGAATTTGTGTAAGAAAGCTAGTGGGAAATTTGAGATCTAGGTTCTCCCTGTCGGATCTCCCACATTTTCTTGAGCTTATGTGCAAAATCAGAGGGATATTCGACAAGCTCAACCTCCATCCTAATAAATATCCCCTTGGAGGCCACATTTAGATTAGTTTTATTTCCATGCAATAATAATCATATCTCACTAACTTTAAAACTTTCAAAGGCAATATCACAAAGCACACGTTTCATTCAACAACCCACGATCTCATTAAGACATTGGTCCCATTATTTAGACGTATCTTTGCTACAATTTAATATGTTCAAAAGTTTACTTTCATTCATTATATTTGTGATTGTCTAATAAGCTTGTGGTTTATTACTTGCAGATAATTTGTATCCTTTATCACATTTTATGCAAGTATTTCATGTATTGAATATCTCTTTACATCAATATTTTATCTTATAAATGAATGAATGGGTATCATATACTGATAATCTAAGCTTTTCTTTGATATACTTTTCTTTACTTGCAACAAAACTCCTAGATTTTTTTTTATTTTTTTATATTATCTTAATCTATAGTATTTTGTTAGGGACTACCCCCCTTGGCTTCACTAGGAGTTGGCCTAGACGGAGAAATCAAGGATCAGGTGACAATACCTTGACTCAAGACTTTCCTCCAAGGACACACCAAGTGGATTGAATATTTCTTCCACATAACCTAGGTGTGTATAAAGGAAGCAACATTTTGGCACCGTTGCCGGGGATAAATCTTTCTATTCCAGGAGTACGTATTTTTGTTTTCCTTTTTTTTTCTTTGTTTGATGCTTCTTATTTGTTTAGAACAAACTTGATCATCTCGTGACTCCACTTCAAAATAATTTGAAAAATTATTCGGCAAGAAGGAACTCATAGTTTTCTTAGCTTCATCCTTGAACCAGAAAGGGGTTTTGGAGGAGGTTAGCCAAGCTTTCTTCTCGTAGGATCCTTAATAATTTTTGGGTCCCAGTCCATTTCTGTTAGATTTTTTTTTTTCTTAATAAATCTAGTTTAGAAATGGATAATATTTATAAACCTATTGTTTTTTTTGCAATAATTGGTTATCCACATGTGATTCCAGAAAAAACTTTACAAAATTTGCCTTATAGAGCCTGAGCTTCACAGTGAACAAGAAAGGGAATTTCACCTGCAAATTCTAGAAGAGCCTATAGATGAGTTAGTAACTGTTCAGGAAGAAACAAAGGAATTTGATTTTGAAGTTGTTGAATATCCATATAATTCAAATCCCCGCCCTCCTCTTGAAGAACCCATCTCTTCAAAGAATATCTTTGACAACTTTGATGAAAACAATATAGCAGATTCCTTGATAGTTCCAGTTCCACTCTCTCAACCAACAGAAGACCTAGTAACGGATAATGGGAAAATGGAAGACATCCTCAGTTTATCAATTCTATATCATTGTGAGCAGTGGTTGGTCTTCCACCATGACAGTCCAATTCATAAATTCATAAAAATTTTACAAGGCTTGCCATACTTCGAAGTTTGGTTGAATAAAGAAAGACACATGTTTCTTGGGTGGTCTATTCTCAAGAGAAACTCCAAGTTGATAAAACTTGGAAAATGATCTTCACCGACTCATCCCGAACATGGAATTTTCAGGCATCTTAGGTATTATGGAATCCATGACGTGGCTAGATCAATTTTTTTCTACTTCAACCAATTGGACAATGAAAAGGTTAAACATACCAATGATCAAACAACTTTTCAAATTGGTCTTCAATGATGATATATGATACCCTGGGGGGCATCCTTTGTAACATATCTCTCTAACCCTTCTTCCTTTTAGTTCACTTTCATTTATTTACCATTTCATTTTCTTCTATTATTGTAACTTGTATTTTAATTGTTGGTTTCTATATGCATGTGGAGCTGATGTTGTTTTTGGCAAGACATTTGTGATGTAGGTTACTGATTATGGATTCTCGGATGCTCTCCTTTTTCTAAAAGATAAAGAACATGTACCCATTTGGAGCTAATGTTACTCACCAAGTTGCAATAGGATAGAATTTCAGATGAGCCACCAAATATTGAAAAAATACTTGTTCAAAATTTAGAGTTTAGAAGTCCAGTTGGCCAATATAGCCCTTTTTCGACTTTTTACCACATTTCCTTACCCTGTGGGGCATTGTAATAAAATGACTTAAGAATGTGGTTTTTGTAAAAGGATTAGCCACCCAAGGCTTAGACACTAGTACTTTACTCTAGAGTGTTTTTTTTTACTTGCTAATTATATTTTTCTCTTTAAGCGATCTATAATTTTCGAGTTTTTTCACTCAATAACCTCCAAAGTTGGAGTAATTGTACTAGAAGATATGAATTGGAGAGTGCCTCAAGTATATATTAATATGTATATAACCATGCTAATAATTATCCTAGAGTCTCATGGAAATGTGCTAAGTCCCCCTTAGGATTTTTTAATTTTTTCTCTTAATAATTTTTTTTCCTGTAAAACGAGATATTTTAATTGTAATTTGAGTATGTATGAAAAAAAGTGGTACTAGGAGGCATTATATGCCTTGGGGGTATTCGTTTTTACACTCAAAATACCCACTTTACCTAATTATCCACTTTGTGAGTGAAATTAGTGAATTTTAACCACTTAAAATTAATTTTACTCACAAAAAGGGTCATAAAAGACAAATAAAAGGAAAATTCAGCAATCCTTAAATCAAGGAAACATGTCTGGAACATGTTTTACTTGTTTCTATAGCATACTCAAGTGGTGGAAAGTTTTATCAAAGGGAAATAAAATTAATTGGAAGAGAGTTGTCATGAGTTGGACATCCAAGAAGGAAATGCACACTTTCTTATTTGGTCACACTTTTTCTCTTTGGAAACATCTTCCTCATCCTTGAGTTGAGTCGCCCTTCTAAATGGGAAGCATTTCCTTTCACGGTTGGAGAAGGAAACATCTCTCCCATGATTTTCCTTGGAGATAACTCTCCCTCCTTCTTGGGAAACATCACTCTCTCATGCTATATAAGAAAGTCAACCTCTCCATTGTAGACTAGTTGGAGTTTAGGAGAAGGATTGAGGTTGCAACAATATTGTATCATATTTTCATTTGGAATAAAAGACTTTGGAGGTCAAGAAGGTGTGTTATACATGTGTGTGGATGCTTGATTTCATTTATGCTTAATCTATGAGGTAATACCTACCTAATTTCTTCCTTTGATTTGTTAATTTGGCCTTTTGTAGGGTGTTATCACTCTATAGGATAGAATTTTATCTATCTTTTTGTTAATCCTATTGTTCATTTATATTTAGAGGCTTTGATTTGTATGCATGTTTTGGTTAACTAACATACTCTTCAAGTTTGTTTTGTAGGTAACAACAATTTTTGTTAACAAATTTTATTGCAAGAGTTTAAAGCTTACAGGTTCTCATATCTTGGAGTGGTGATGGAACTCGGTTGTTTCTTCACAACTTCTAGGATACAAAGACTTATTCCCTCTTTAATGCATCTAAAGACCCCATTTCCCAAGGATTCCATGGCTTACAAACTATTCTTTCTCTCTTTCTCAAAGAAATTCTACTTTCCTTTTGGTTACTTCATTGCATGCAAATATTAGGATCTAAAACTTAAATCTAAATATTTGCTATCTTACTTTGCATGCATAGCTTAAGTTAGATCTAGTTTTATAATTTCAAGTTTTATCTAAAACTTAGATCTAGCATAGGAAAAGGTCACCTTTTAACAAGTTTTCTTCTAAATTTTTTAAAGGTTAAAAAGTAGTCCCTTTTTAAGGGATTTCTTTAAATATTTGACAAATCTAAGTGCCTTTAATTTTTAGTTTTAGAACAACAATCAAAGACCCTAAGGAGGCAAGATGTATAGCTTGTTTTCCTTAGTTCCTTTTTGTACTTTTTCTTTAGCATTTTACTTAGAAATTTTTGGATTTTACTGACATAAGTCCAAGACACTTCCAAAGTGTTTTTGGGCATATTTTTCCATTGTTTTCTTGTTGTTTTGTGCAGATTTTCAAACATCTAAGGGGAAACTATGTCCATTTTGGGTGTATTTAGAATTTTTGAGACCCCCGAGAGCACCCTCTTGATCCATAAACTCACTGTAAACTTTGTAAACACTTGTGACCCCCCTAATGAATGGTCACAATTCATCCCAAAAAATAGCTGTGTAATTTCATTAATAAAATTAGTGGTGCTTCTAGCTCCCACTCTTCACCCCCCTAGGGGGGGATGGTGTTTTGGTGATTGTCTCAATTCTTTAAATTTTATCTTAGATTCAATTTTCACATCTAAGTAGAATCTAAAATTAATCTTATAATTCATCAAAAAGCACTACAAATTTAGTTAGATTTCATTTTGGAAAATAAACCTGTCCCCTCAGCTCCTCGCAAGAGGTGAGACAGTGTGGAATATATCTTAATTATAAAACATTTACTTTTCAGTATTTCACTTTAAAAAAAAAAAAAAAACCTTCCCCTCAGCTCTCGGTGTCTGTTCCTGACCCTTCTAGTTGTGAGCTTTCCTTGACCTTCTGGGAGTAAGTTTCAAACACACTGGGCTGGTTAGTGCAGATTAGATTAAATAGGACAATCTTTAGGAGTTATTTCTAATATGGAAACATAAGAGAATTTGTGTAAGCAATTTGGTGGGAAATTTGAGATCTAGGTTCTCCCTTTCAGATCTCCCACATTTTTATGAGCTTGTGTGAAAAATCAGAGGGATATTCTCCTTGTTGGATATTCGACAAGTTCAACCTCCATCCTAAGAAATATCCTCTTGGAGGCCACATTTAGATTAGTTTTATTTCCATGCAATAATAATCATATCTCACTAACTTACTTTAAAACTTGCAAAGGAAATATCACAAAGCACGTGTTTTATTCATCATCCCACAATCTCATTAAGGCACTTGTCTCATTATTTACACATATCTTTGCTACAATTTCATATGCACAAAAGTTTACTTTCATTCATTATATTTTTTATTTTCTAATAAGCTTGTGGTTTATTACTTGGAGATAATTTGTATCCTTTATCACATTTTGTGCAAGTATCTCATGTATTGAATATCTCTTTACATCAAGATTTTATCGTATGAATGAATCAATGAGTATCATATACTACTAGTGTAAGATCTGGTTTGATATACACTCCATTCAATAGGCACATAAAAATAGTTGGTGCATTTGTCAATCCAAATAGCACCACTACAAACTCATAATGACCATACCTCATCTGAAATTTTGTCTAGCTAGTATCTTATTATTTGATTTTCATTGGATGGTAACCTGACCTCAAGTCAATCTTGGAAAATATCCTTGCTCCTTTCAGATGATTAAAATGATCATCAATCCTTGGAAAATGATACATGTTCTTTATTGTAACCTTATTAAGTTATCTGAAGTCAATAAACAACCTCAAAGTTCCATCCTTTTTCTTCACAAAAAGCATTGAGGCACCCCAAGGTGAATCACTTGGGTGTATGTACCCCTTCTTCAACAACTCTTCTATATGCATTTGTAATTATTTCAACTTTGGTGTGCTCATTTTTTTGGGAGTATTGGAAACTTGGGTAGATCCATGCATCAATTCAATGTCTCTCTTTGGTGGAAATTGTGGCAATTCTCCAAACAAATATTCATACCCATTCAAGACTAGATAATATTAAATATTCGACGCCTTATCCTTGGTTATCTCTTTTATATGTGTTGTATATATTTGGAATCCATTTCTAAAAATTATTTTAAGTTGTAACATTGAAATCTCTTTGAAAAATATAGGCCTTGGAATACCTTGAATTGTCCTTAAATTCCCATCCTCATCAAGGCTTATGAAATCCTTGTTGTAACAATCTGCGACAATGTGATGCTTTTCCATCAAATCCATACAAATCAAGCAATCATATGACCCACTCAATATGATGTTGAAATCTTCCTTAGTGCTAAATCCATTTATGCTTGTCAAGAAATCCCTGACAAGATCATTGTTTTTCTCTTGGTTCATGTGTTTAGTTGAACCAAACAAGAATTTACATGCTTACATCTCTTCAATTTAAATATTTCAACTAGATTAGGATATATATGGCTATGAATAACCCCATAATCAATCAAAATATATATGGGATGATTATCAATCTTACCTTTCACCTCAATCAAGTGGGATTGAAAGTATGCTTGTCTATTTTTCAAGGCTACATAAATCCTTGGAACACTTCTTCCCATGTGCTCCACTGTATCAAATTCTTGGATGTTATGTACAGTCCTCATCCTATCTCATTTATGAGGACAATATTTATACATATGGTGTCCCTCACATCCCCAACACTTTATGGGTTTCTATCTTGGCCTTTTCGCAAAGGAATATGTCATCTTAGGCTCACTTTGTGCTTTCTTCCCTTGTTGATATGTTTGTGAGATATTCTCGAAGAAAGGTGGCTTGAATACTTTCCTCCTTTGATTTATCTTTCCATTATTTTTGTCATCCCAAGATTTTTGAAAAGTTGGACCTCCCTTATTCTGTGCATATAAACACTTAGCTTTCCTCATGGATTCCTACAAATTCTTGGGCTCAATTTTATCCTTGTAGAATAATGGAAATCCACTTAACAATATTTGAATTTTAAACTTCTTATCCTTGATGAAACCCGCATACCTCAAAATCTCCAAGAATTTTATTTCATATTCTTCCATGGCCATGATTCCTAATTTAAGTTCAAATAATTATTGCATTTTATTTTCATAATAGTGTTTGGTCAAGTACTAATACTAGAAACATTTATTGAACTTCTTCCAAGCAATTATTTTCTCCTAAATATGCTTGACTTGCTTCAGTTGGTCCCACCATATAGAATATTTTCCTTAAAGATGATATATGGAAATATTTTCTTCCAAATTTGATGACTAATTGTGCAACTAAAAATATTTTCTCATGCCAAAAAACTAGGATTCATCATCTTCACCCTTCCTATGCTCTCATCAAATGTTAGTGGCTTGAGCCTCTTGAGCTCTCCTTGCAAATGATCTAAGTCATGCCTTCTCCTCTGATGTCTAACATGAGATTTAATTAGGCTTCTCTCTGATTCTAAAAAATGTAGGTGCTCTTCTAGATAAATGTCTAGCTGAATGATGATGCTTACGAACACTTATTGAGTGCTTAGGCCCTATGTAGCCATCCCTCCTATCTAGAGATATGTGATATTCTTCACGTGCTGCACTAGTCATATTTCTTATGATGAACCCCTTTTATATTTGTCTTCGCAAGTTATTTAGACTTTTTAGAAGTTGAGCATTAATTTGGTTATGCTTCTCTTGATCTCTTATCAACCTATCATTATCTTCTCTGTAGATTTGCACTTCCCTCTATAATATCTTCATCATTTCTACATGCTCCACCTTGCTTCTATGTCCATTGGATTCTATTTTTTCCTTTCCCAAATTGATATTTAATCCTCTGATTTCATCTCCATGGATGTAAGAACCTTGTCCATCATCCATATCTCTTGTTTTCATACTGAGATTGATATGTTCTTCTTGTACCACTAATTCTACAAAAATGTGCATGAAAAAATTGATATTGCATAAAATCGTAATAAAATTTATGATACTCTGAAATTCTGGAAACATTATTCCTAATTTCCTCCTCTTTCATGCCACTAGAAAACTTTTTCAATTGTTTTGGGAAATCTACTATTCAAATTCCACTTATGGGTTCTTGGATGCATTCTTTTCCTCAAGATATTTCCAATTACTATTTTATTCCTCGGTTCTAATCTTTGAGCATGAAGTTATGGACTTTTGAATTGGCCATTTTCACTCAATTATGCCCTTTTCTCTTTGGTGCAATTTGGTTGAGGCCATCTTTTGCTACATGTAGAACAAAATCTGTCAGAAAATGAGAAAACTTTTATATTGGGCGTAGATAGTATTTCTAATTTTAAGTACACAACAACTTTAATATTTAGAATCTAATGCTCCAATCAACTTCTATAATAATATGGAATTGAAGACTTTGTCCTTTTTATACTTTCTCGAGACTTAGAATTTTTAGCCAAACTAGTTATCTCCCAAATGGAGAAAAATTGGGGAATATTCCCTAATACAAACTTGTCTGGATTGATGAGGAGGTAAAATGTTGAGTAAATGATTTTTTCCATATTAATGATCTGGGGTCTCTTTTCCTTCGAAAATCCCCAAAAAGTGTCCTGGAATAGTGGATTTTGGCATGTTTTTGAATCTCCACTCCAAACCTTATGGAATTTGGAAAATTTATCCACTAGGTTTCTTCATGCATGCTTTTTTTCTCTCTATAAAAATTTCATTAGCAACAAGGCCTCTATCAAGGAGTACCACCCTATCCTTCAAAAAGTGATAATTTGCATTTTTTGGAAAATCAGGGAAGAATTGGCTAGTGCCCCTCACTGGCACTTTTGCATTCCTCCTCACTATGGAGCTACCCCTAAAATTTCACTTATATATTAGATTTTGTTCTCATGTTGTGGCCAAAATAATATTTTGGCTACAATTTTTTTTTTAAATACTATCATCTTGCTGACGTGGAAATCTAGATGATGTGGCATGGCATGTGGCTACTAATGTCCACATATCATCCCTTGACATGGTCATTTCACTCTCCTACTTTCCATTTTTATCAATGATGAAACTATTTATTCCATCAACGAACTTAAAGTTTTTCCACATCGATAACCTCCAAAATTCTTCCTTCAATCGACTTCAAAATTCATCCTTCAATAGTCTTTAAAATTTGGCATTCAATGAACCAAAAAATTCATCCTTTGACTGTTTTCAAAGTTTGTTTTTCAACACACCAAAAATTCATCCCATTGTTGGACTTCGAAGTGTAGTTAAATGAACTACAAAATTCTCTCATCGCTGCTAGCGGGAAAAACCCCCCTTAACTACACCAGGGTTTAATATGTAGACATAGCGAATGACCGTCTAAAATTTAATCAATTCTCTATTCTACCCCAAACATACCAAAACTAACATAAAGAAAGAAAATAAGATAAAATATTGGGTAACTATACCTTTGATCCCACGTCTGGTGATGATCTCCTCAAGCTTGGTAGTTCCACTGACTGCACGTCTCCTCCCAAGGCTGACCTACATCCAACGATAGGAAAAAAAGAACTACAAGCATGATATTCTATTCATGAGTTAAGTTTAGATATTAAATGCTAAGTATAAATCAATGAAAATACTCAAGACATCATCATTTGGGATAGGAAAATGTGATTCTTTTATTCATCATACAAAGATTACAACTTACAATCTGTGTCGGCCACCATTCTGTGAACCTGGTCTGGGATCCTCTTTACCATACTCCAAGTGCAACTTGAATGTAATTCTTCTCTCAACCTTCTGATCACCTCAATGGAAGGGAATGGGTTGAATGGAGGAATAAGGGACTGATGAGGGAATGCTGAGGCAATATCTCACAAAAGGCAACAATATCTTGGGCAAGGAGGGGAAGTGAAATTGGGCAGATTTTCACCGTTCTTATGTTCGGATGTGAAATGAGAACCCAACACCTCCTTTTATATGACAAACGGATGGTTATTTTGTTGGGTGACAGGATATAGCATGTGGATTAGTTTGGAAACTTCCAATAGCCTGTGAATTTCAACGGATTCCTTGCAACTTTTTAATTTTTGCAACTTTTGCAAGCATACATGGGTTGTAATGGTGCAACAAGCGTATGTATGCTAGTTGTAGTGGTGCATCAAGTGTATGTACGTGGGATGTAATGATGCAAGGTGCATACATCTTCTAAAAAATGGTTTTTTAAGAAGAGCTTCTCAACAGTGCTTTGGAAAAATATGCAAGTAAGAGGGCCAAGGCCATGTAATGCATGAGTAGGGAATTTTAGGGATATAACAGATTCCCCCTAATGTGTGAGGCCATAAGAGAAACTGATGGCTGAAATACATTACAATATCTTCACCAATGTACGGAATCAAGTGAGCCTGGGACCAGAGTTCATGAGGTTCCATCTGCAAAACAACAATTGTCTCTCCGAGGCGGGCATACCCATGCTCGGGATGAAGTAAATCATGGATGCCAGTCAAATACACTGCATATCTGTGTCATGTAACTATATAAAGTGTAGTCACGAGCAATACACAATGGATATACATCTCAAAATCAATTGAAGATACACAAGCATAGTATTCATCTTCGAGAAGCTAGTGATGTATGTGGATGGAGATGAGGCCTTCAGAGCTCGATCAACAACTTCAAGATATTCAAAACTTAGGTAGGAGTATAATGGGAGTGTATAACTCACTACCTCGAGGTCTTCGACGACTTGTCAGGAAAATACATAAGGATATCGATGATCAGACAAAGAACTTCATCGATTTTGAATCTGGACTTGACTGGACTCTCAGAATGGCTGATTCATGAGGTCAAGAGACAAACTGTAGAAAGGTCGACTTAGGTTGAGTGAAACTTCCCTTGGAAAAAATCACAAAAGATGATCAGACTTAGGAAACATGACATTGACATAAGTTCATGATGCAGGAGGCAACACAAACTCTCCATGTGTTTGGAAGAGTAACCAAATGGAGGAGGACACAGCTCTATGTAGCGAGAATAGATTCCTAAGGTCATACTACATCCAAATTCTTGGTGAACAAACAAAAGTATGTGATTTTTCCAAGGGTGACTCTCTGTGCTGCTGAAAAAATAATACATATTTCTCGTCCCCTCTTTTTGGAATATTTGATTTTTTTGTCTTTTTCAATTTTTTAAGATCTTGAAAAAGAATAAAAGAATGCTACGTTACAAAGGAGGAATGAGTTTCACAAGAAAGCATACTAGTTCTAAGTGCAAGGAACATACTAATGCTCAGAGCAAGGAGACATGTGTAAGAAAAGGACACTAAGGGAAAATTCCTCCATGGGTCAAGGTGTCGGGTTGCAGAGGCAAGAAGTGCTACAAGGCTTGCGTATAAGGCATGCTTCAAAGGTTCGGTTGAGAGCAACATGGAGTTGGAATTAGCCCAAATATGCAGAGATGCAAATGTGATTAAGAAAGACACAATGAGACCCCCTTCCATGTAATTTTTACAATCCCAGACAAGGTAATCTCGGTAGTTTTTTCACATTTAGAGAGTCTGAAAAAATGTAAAAGAAGACTCCAGGGAGTACCTTTTTCGGAGGTAGTCTAGTTGTTTCAAAAAATAGTTAAACTTGCACCGAAAAGACATCTATTCAAAAATCTTTTAATGGGTGTGACAAAGACAAGATCACTCAAAAATATTTTCAATTTTAAGGAGTATGAAAAGAGATTAACTATGGACTCACAACCTTTTTCTGAGTTTAGTCTCCTTAGCCCGAAAAAGTATAAAAGTAACTGAGGAGAAATCTCATGGCGAGACGAATCTCCTGAGGCGTACCTTTTTTCGCTATAATCTACACACTGGAAAAAGGGTTAAACTCATGCCAATAGATGTTCTTCTGGACCAATTTAACAAGTGTTAAGGAACAAGGTCACTTGACGATCTTTTCAATTTTAGGGAGTCTGAAAAGAGCTTAACTATGGACTCCGTGGGTGTTCCTTTTTCATGAGTAATATCCAAGGCCTGAAAAAGGTGATAAACCAAAACCAAGGAGAATGTTCCTTTTTCGAAGATTTAGTCCCTTAGCGCGAAAAAGAGTTAAAATTATGCCTAAGAATACTCTTCTAGTGAACTAAAGTTCCTAGAGCATACCTTTATTCATGAAATTAGCCATCCGGACCAAAAAAGGGTTAAACTACCGCCGGACAGATGTGCCTTCAAATTTGAGTTTGGCGAGCGTGAAGGACAACAAGATCACTCAAAAATATTTTCATTTTTAGAGAGTCTAAAAAGGGCTTAAAGAAGACTCCAAGGGGCTACTTTTCTTAGTTAATTCATACAAGATTGAAAAGAACTAATACAGTCTCATTGGATGTTTCTTTCAAAATTTAAAACGAGCTTGAAAGACAACAAATCGTGATCATGAGGGAGTCCCGCAGGGTAGAGTCTACACAAACACTAGGAACATAAAAAAGGGGTAGCCTGAAATAACTTTGAATTAGGATGGTGATTGTCAGATGCAAGTTGGTTGATAGTGACAATGCTTCCATTGTGAAGGAAATTCATCACTCGGAAGAGCATATACACCACAACATTCATAGCATATACATAGTCACGCCCGAGAAACATATTGAAATCTAATGGGACTTGCACCACTATAACATCGACAAGGACAGTCTTCCCACCTAATGATATAGGAAACTGAGGAAGAATCCCAAAATATTCACTAGGACATCTGTCAAAAGCCAATAACTCATGCGATGCAGACACAAGCTCGAGAGAACCCAAAGCTTGCCAAGCTGAGGAGGATAAAATACTTGTGGAGGATCCTTCATCTACAATACATCGGTTGATGTTATTTGAATTAATTTCAACCCTTATTTGAATGGGTGAAAAAGAAGGAATATGAGGCTCAACAACATCATTCCAATCAAAGGAAACAATCCTAGGTCTTGGAGGGGGTGTGCTCGAAGTGAGCGGAATTCTTCCTTGTTCTGAAAGTACTGAACTGGAAATTCTAAAAACATAGTTGGTAGACACATCATTCCCCAAGAGAAGAGTGGGATCAACCGAATATTTCATCGACATGACCACTTTGGTAGACTTGACACTTTCCAATATAAGAGTGGGATCAACCGAATATTGCATCGGTGTGACCACTTTGGTAGACTCGACACTCTCCAAGAGAAGAGTGGTATAAATTGAAGATTGCATCAATGTGACAACTTTCTCAACCATTGTTTGAATAGGCTGTGAGACAACATGGTCTAAAGGCACATCACCCCCCAAAAGGGAATTGGGATCAACCAAATATTGCATCGACATGACCACTTTCTCAACCAATGGCTGAATAGGTTGTGAGGAAACCTTAGAAGACTTAGAATAAGAAGAGATTGTAGACAGGGACCACAATCTTCTTACCTCTAGAAGGCTAGGGCATAAATGAGTAAGGTGATCTCCCTTGCAAAGATTACAAGGGAACTTAGGCTTACGTCCTATCCCTCTAGGTTTCTGAACCAAATCAGTGCCCCCAACATGATTGGCAGTGGCTGGTTCCTTGTCCCCAACATGACTAGTACAGGTTGTTGACATATCACTAACATGACTTGTAGAGGATGGGTGTTGGTATTCAACAGGACTTGCAAAGGTTGTTTGTTTACCCCCAGCATGACTTGTAGAGGCTGGGTGTTGGTATTCAACATGACTTGCAGAGGTTGATGACCTATCTCCAACATGACTCGTAGAGGTTGGTGATTTCTTCCTATTCTTCCTCTTTCTATTTCGTTTAGACTTCCAGTTACTAGTAGCTATACTTTCACCAGGAAAGGAAGAAGGAGGAGGAGAAGACTTTGTTGATGAAGTAACATCAACATGATGCCCATAACATAAGGTGCTTAACTGAGAAGCATCAAGATCATTCGGGACATTTAGAATGGTACCCAACCAAACCGATAGTCCTACATTCAACCCAGGAATGTACAAAGTGGCCATCAAAGGGACACCAACATTTCCGAAGAAAGGAAAAGCATAAGAATCCCCTTGCGAAGGGGTTTCTTGGTTGGTATCATCAGGAACTTTAGCCATGAATATATTATGTATAGGTTCTCCGCTTGCGGGATCATTCAAGTCCGTAAAATTCTCACACACTAAATTTGGAAAACCAATGGTATAAAAAACAATGCTTATAATTAGGAAACTCCACGTTTCTAAGTGGAAGATCAAAAATTCCTCATGACCGACAGAGTGGATGGTCTACCACCTTAGGTCAGAGACCCAAAGCAATGATGGAATAACTCACTATGGAAAACTAGGGAGCACAAAGCACACACTAACAGTTCCTAAAGGAAAATCAAGAAGACAACTAACTAGTGGGAAGGACAGTTATGTTAATCTACACTAGAGCAACTAACTGGTGCAAGTACAAATCGAACAAGGAAGCACCCTTCGATTATAATATGTGAAGCATGATCCGACGTCTACCATAGGTACTGCGGTATATCCCCACAGTCACCCGTGTAAGTCCCTAGAATATGGGAAACTAAGTTTCCAGCTCGTAGTCAGTCACCAGGAGGGTACAGTCAATAGTCGGGCGAATCGTAATGAGCAGGACAACAAGTCTGAATCCTATCAAGGGTATCAAAAGAAAATGGTGTGGAATACAATAGAGGATCTCGAATGGATTCGAGGTCCACGAAGCTCCATAGGCAAATGTAGTCGGTATTATTCCCGAGACAAACCCTCAATATATGTTCCCCACTATGTTTGGTCTGGCTTTGGAGGGGTTATTTCCGATGCCTTTCCTCACGCGACCTCATTTTTATCCCTTGTTAGAGGGGGTCCCGAATAAATTTTATGACACTGGACTTAAGCACTCCCTAACTCAAACTCCAATGTTTTATTTACCGGCCTTAAAGAGTTTCCTCTCCAAACCTAATTCAAGGCCCTAAAACCCTAAACTAGTTTGTGAATCCTACAAACATAAACGTCTAGTGTATTTTAGATTAAGCGTTATTTTTAAAGGCTTTATTTACTCACAAGGTACGGTAGTGAAACTAATGGTGTTATAAAGAAATGAAAAGGAGCATAAAATTAAAGCACTTGAAAGAAAAATTACTTTGAATTTAAAAGCAAATCTTTGTAACTAACTCTTTGTAAACTCAACTTTTCTTAACTAACTTTTCAAGATCTTGTAAAGACAACCTAAAAATTAATTTCACTTGACTACAAGCTACATATGTTTCAAGAAATCAAGAAGAACTTGATAATAAAAACTCTTTTTCCTTTTTCCAAATAACAACTTTGACTACTTTTCCAAACTGAAATGCAAGAGAATAAAATTCTTTTTTTTTTGAATTGCTTTAAAGAGAAAAACTGAAGTAAATCTTTTTCTTTTTTGAAATAAAGTAAAAAGGATAAAAATAAAACTGAGACAAGACTGGAAAATACCTTTAGCCCACTACGGATCGTAGGGATTCAATCAAGAAACCAAGAAGGCATATCTACAACTCAATAGCTTGTTTAAAACCTTTTTAGAGTAAACACAAGAATACCAAGAAAACAAGCAAATTGAAATGTATACCCAGGCTATAGCCACAAGCAGAGACCCTGGATTGATCCAAGAAATCCCTAAGAAGTGTGACCTTCTATCAGGAAAGAGGAAAACTCCCTCTTTTTCAAAACAATTCATGAAACAAAGACGTAGGTTGTTGAATCAGCAACATGCGTATGTACGTGGGTTGTTTACTAAGAAGAGCACGTATGTACATGGGTTGACTTAAGACAGGGCGTGTGCACCTTTGTATCTCTTCAAAAAATGAAAATACCAAGCAATATTACATGAGAGGGACAACTGGTATGCGCCCTGGAGGTGACCGTAATCCCTTCACAGACTCATAAAACTTGAAAGAAACTTGAAAGGAAAACAAACCAATCAAACAACCCAAAATTCCCTAAAAAAACCCTAGAGGCAATCCCCAGTATGGTCGTCAGTTTTGCTAGCGAGAAAACCCCGGGACTGATGAGGGAATGTTGAGGCAATATATCACAAAAGGCAACAATATCTTGGGCAAGGAGGGGAAGTGAAATTGGGTAGAGTTTCATTGTTCTTATGCTTGGATTTGAAATGATACCCAAACACCTCCTTTTATATAACAAAAGGATGGCTATTCGGTTGGGTGACGGGCTATAGCAAGTTGATTAGTTGGGAAACTTTCAATAGCTTGTGAATTTCAATGAATTCCTTGCAACTTTTTAATTTTTACAACTTTTGCAAGAATACACGAGATGTGATGGTGCATCAAGCATATGTGCGCTAGTTGTAGTGCTGCAACAAGCGTATGTACGCAGGTTGTAATGGTGCATGGCATGTACATATTCTAAAAAATGGTTTTTTAAGAAGAGCTTCTCAACAGTGCTTTGGAAAAATATGCAAGTAAGAGGGCCAAGGCCATGTATGCATGAGTAGGGCATTTTAGGGCTATAACAATCGCTGAACTCTTTGGAAAGAGGTCCAATGGATTCAAGAAGGCCAATGTAACATTTAGGGAAATTAATTGAATGGATCATGTTGATTATAAATATTGGACCACAAGTCCCATGGTTTTTCAATTACTATCGTGAAAAGGAATACTTCTTCTTCAACTTTAACATTGAGTTGATTTCTTTTCTTACACAAAAGTCTTGTCAACTAAAGAGTTTAGTTTTGGAAAGGCACACGATGGAATGTTAGTGCCTTATCATGAATTACTTGCATAAGGTATCTTTCCACTTGAAAAAATAAACAAACTATATAATGAATAATTAATAAAGGATCCCTATAAAACACTTGACAACATTGAAGGACATTATCTTCTCATTCCTATTGATTTTATTATTTCATTTGTGGATGCACATAAATAAATATATGGAATAGGTTATGAAATTTATGGGAAAACTAGATATTAAGGACATGGGTGAATAAGAAGAAATGAAGATGTTATCTCCAAGCCAATCCAAATTAAAGGGAGTTCTATAATATTAGTGATGGGTGTCGATATTAATTCCCCTACATTGACTAAAGAGATATACTTGGAAGAAATATTTAAGAAATATGGAACTATAAAAGAGGGACAAGTAAACATACATATGGTGGTCAAGGATATTGTTGTTGACATTGAGATGACAGTTGATGTTGTCTAAGAGAATAACAAAGATGAAAATAAATGTTATATTGAAGGAAATAATGAGAACAAAAGTAAAAATGTCTATGATCATTCTACCATTCAAAATGTTCAACATGAAGAGACAACTACACAAGAGGGAAATGGAGGCTAAATCCCTAGAGGGAATGGAGATGGTAAGACAAAAAAACCAAATTCTTAGCTTCATAAGGATTAAAATAAAAAAATAAATAAGACGATAAAGTCAATGAAAGAAAGGGTGAATACAATGTTGAGTGTCCTACAACTCAAAAGTTGAAGCAAAGCAATTAAGATTCACCAACTGAGGCGACAGTTCCTTCTAACTCTAGTTTACCTTGTGCCTATAATTATTTCTCCATAGTTGAAGGATTGATTAAGATACCAAATTATTATAATCAATGTTCATGTTGATGATTGCATCTTCGTGAGACATCCTCCATGACACACTCTCCTATGAGACTGAGTTGACTAGTCGACCTGTGAGAGAGCCTATGTGTTGGGTGTGCCCATGTTATGGGTGTGTCATTCCTCTCTGGACTGAGATGAGACGATGTGTGCTCCTGTGTGGGGTGAGGATTACCATGAGATGGGTGTGCCATTCTTCTCTGGATTGATATGAGACGATGTATACCCCTATGTGGGGTGAAGGTGCCCATGTGATGGGTGTGCACCATACTTTGGAATGAGTTGTTATGACGTGTGGTCTCTTGCCTTGTGGAATCAGTTGAGTCAGGATTGAGATGGTACTCCAGATGATTCTCCTGTGGAATTAGTTGAGATAGAGATCCGTTGAGTAGGACATCCCTGTGGTTGATGCTAGTGGGAAAAACCTCCCTTTAACTACACCAGGGTTCAAGATGTAGACAGAGCGAAATGACCATCTAAAAGTTAATAAATTATCTATTCTACCTCAAACATACCAAAACTAATGTAAAGAAAGTAATAAGAGAATAGATCGGGTAACTATACCTTTGATCCCATGTCTGGTGATGATCTCCTCAAGCTTGGTAGTTCCACTGACTACACATCTCCTCCCAAGGTTGACTTGCATCCAAAGATATGCAAACAAGAACTACAAGCATGCTATTATATTCATGAGTTAAGGTTAGATATTAAATTCTAAGTATAAATCAATGAAAATATTCAAGACATTAACATTTGGGATAGGAAAATGTGATTCTTTTATTCATCATACAAATATTACAACTTACAATCTGTGTCTGCCACCATTCCACGAACCTGGTCCCGACTCTTCTTTACCATGCTCCAAGTGCACCTTGAATGGAATTATTCTCTCAACCTTCTGATCACCTCAATGGAAGTGAATGGGTTGAATGGAGGAATAAGGGACTAATAAGGGAATGTTGAGGCAATATCTCACAAAAGACAACAATATCTTGGGCAAGGAGGGGAAGTGAAATTGGGCAGAGTTTCACTATTCTTATGATTGGATGTGAAATGAGACCCCAAAACCTCCTTTTATATGACAAAAGGATGGTTATTCAGTTGGGTGATGGGATATAGCAGGTGGATTAGTTGGGAAACTTCCAATAGCCTGTGAATTTCAATGAATTCCTTGAAACTTTTTAATTTTTTCAACTTTTGTAACTTTTGCAAGCATACATGGGATGTAATGGTGCAACAGGCATATGTACATGAGATGTAGTGGTGCAACAAGCATATTTAAGAGGGTTGTAATGGTGTAGGGCGTGTACATATTCTAAAAAATGGTTTTTTAAGAAGAGCTTCTCAACAGTGCTTTGGAAAAATATGCAAGTAAGAGGGCCAAGGGCATGTATGCATGAGTAGGGAATTTTAGGACCACAACAGCTGAGCACAAGTGGACGTGTCCCTAGTGGCTAAGAACTAGTGGACGTATTAGATCCTTGCTATATTTTCTAAGAGTAATATTTACTTGTAACCCTAATCATGTTGTAAAGGGTACATGTTGGCCCCACCATGTAAAGATAATTAATATTGTAATTATTAATTATATTTATTATATTATTAAGTTGTACAAGTAAGCCCTATTGTGCCAATAGACACATAATTTGATGTGATATGTTTTGTGCCCTAGAGCAGACTTGAAGACGATCATTGCACATCAAAGAAGGAAGTAATGAACATTTTAAAGGGTGATAGAACCCTTGTCGTTGATATAAAGAAGAATCCTTAAATTTATGAAGTGAAGTATGAGGTTGGCTACAAGATTTCTAGCCTTGGCCAAGACCTGTTTAGGGTCTTAAAAGGCACCCATAGAAAAAATAAACCCTTCTAGAGATGTCACAACTAGAAGGATCATAAAACCACATACCTATGTATTCCGCTATTTCCATTGTTTTTTTGTGCAGGGTCACGTTCTTGATGAGAAAATTGTAATCCTCAAAGGTCGTGGTGATTATTCGGTGTACATTTGTAGGTCTCTCTCGCTGGTAAAGAAGATCCAGTCTCCGAGATTTCACTATGGATAAGGTTTCAAAGATCAAACCACAATAAATCCCAACAATTGAGTGAAGGCACTATCATTGATTTCGAGGGTTTATTTAAGCACATAAATTTGGGGTTATTCAATGCTTAAGGTTGTAGGGTTAATGAACTCTCCATTCTTTCTGCCATTCCAACATTGACTAATAAAGAGGAGCCAATTATCTAACTATCGGGTTCAATGCCAACATCTCACCGATTGTTGTGTTAAGAATTATTTAAAATCTGAATATCATGTGCACCATTATGACAATGCTAAGCAACAAAACATGTGAATGACTTGAACCCCACTGGTATGCAAACAATAACATATCATTCAATTAATACAACCATGGGAACCAACATGCAAGTGTTCCCATTGAGTGGAGTCCATTTTGAGAGCCCTCTATGTTATCTTCACTCCATCGTTGACTTCAATTTTCTGGTGGATTTCGGTTGGAACAAATTTTTCAATCCCGAACAACTACAACCCCTAACCAGGGTGGCTTCAACTGTGGATGCCATTTTGATTTCACATCTAGACACAAATCATATTGGTTCTTTTCCATATGTTGTAAAAAGGCTTGGGCTCTTTTCTCCTGTGTATTCCACAAAGCCTGTATATAGACTGGGTTTATTGACTATGTATGATCATTATATCTCTCACAAGAGTGTTTTTTATTTTTGACCTTTTCACATTAGATGACATCGATGCTGCTTTTCAAAATGTAACACGACTGGCATATTTTCAAAATTTTCATCTTTTGGGTAAAGTTGACTTCAACCTTCGGAAGGAAAGGCATTGGAATGGAATAGTCTTAGAATCGTTTGTACGTCCAACAATATTGATAACTGATGCCTATAATGCCTTGAACAACCAACCTTCACAGTGCCAAAGAGATCAATAATATTTTGATATGATATTAAAGGTGCTACGTGGAGATGGCAATGTGCTCCTCCCTGTGCAGACAACAAGTTGTGTGCTTGAGCTTATATTATGTTTGGACCGACATTGGGTTCATGATCACTTAACTTACCCGATATCCTTCTTAACTAATGTCACTACAAGTACAATCAATTATTTCAAGATATTCCTTGAATGGATGAGTGATTCAATAAAGAAATATTTTGAGCACACTCATGACAATGATTTCCAACTAAAATTTCCAATGGGTGTGCTCCAAAGTGAGATGTTGAGATACGAGGCCAGGTGATAATTTTGGGTGAGCTATGAAGATGATGTGATAGATGACACATTTGCAAAATTATCAAACATAAAGTAATATCCAATTAATGAAAGATTGAAGAGAATTGATGTGAGAGGTACTTTGCAGAATTCAAGAATGATCCTTGATGTGACTTTTAAGTGTGTGTTATAAGTACACATTATTCAAGGAGACTAGACTTGTAGCTAGTAATGTGCAAAGGGAGAAACATTAGCCACATCAAGAGAAGTCAAGGAATGCAATAAATAATGACGAGTATTTCTTCTCTATCTCAACTTTCTCACGAGGACCGAAATCAAGATTGAGCATGATTGCAAACTAAGGAGTTCATCTTGGTTATTATCCTAGTACGGGAGGCCAACAAAGTTATGTAGAAGTAGTAGAGGACTTGAGAAGACATGGGATGTCTCCAATTTATCAACACCGAAAAAGGAATATTTTTATCCTTCTGACTTCAGAGGGAGTCACTTGACTCAGAGGGAGTCAAATAATGATAAGAAGGAAGAGGTAGTACCTTCTCCCCCTTCAGCAGTTTAGAGGGAGAAAATTACTGATCCAGTTGATCCAGTTTCTCCAGAGACATTGTAGTAGGCCATAAAAGGTCTGCATGGGCTCGACAAACTCTGCAGGAGGCATAGGTACATGCAGTTCCTCAAGGCACATTCTGAGAAAGCAAGAGACCACAGAGATTTTTGAGCTATGTTTCGACCATGAGACACATCATTGATATTGAGCCTTCTTGTCATGGAGAAGCAACAAGTCAGCAAGTATGGCAAGATGCCATGACATAAGAGTAATAGTCCATCATGAATAATGATGTGTGGGATATCATTCCGAGACCATAAGGGAAGTCTATAGTGATTTCCAAGTGGATCTGTAATATCAAACATTCAGCTGATGGAAGTGTGGAGAAATACAAAACGAGATTTGTAGAAAACAGATTCTCACAATTGAAGGGAATTGATTATGAGGAGACATTTTCTCCTATATCCCGATACACTTCCCTCCATAATATCATTGCACTAGTTGCATCTATAGGTTGGAAACTACATCAGATGGATGAAAAGATAACCTTTCTCAATGGTGAGATTGAGGAAGAAGTTTACATCGAACAACCATATGTATTCATGATACATGACAGAGATAGACTCACTGGATAGCAACGAAGCATGTATTGAGATATCTACAAGGCACAGTTGGATATGGCCTGAGATATGCCTCCAGTGTAGACATGAGATTGCAGGGATATGCCGATGAAGATTGGGCAGGGAGCGTAGTGGACCAGAAGACCACATACGGTTGTTGTTTTACATTGGGGTTTTCCATGGTTTCCTGGTGTAGCAGGAAACATAGCTTTGTGGCCTTGAGTACCACAAAAGCAGAGTATATAGTGTTAAGTGTGGCAATCCACGAAGTAGTGTGGATTCACAAGATCTTGTCAGATTTATTTGATCATGAGATGGATCCTACCATTATTCATTGTGATAACCAGAGTTGTGTGAATACTCTCTGAGAATCCTCTATTTCACGATAAATCGAAACACATTGAGATAAAATATCATTATATCATAGAGATGGTATAGAGGAAAGAAATACACATTGTTCGAGGAAAGCAGATTGCATATATCTTCACCAAATCTCTTTCCAGAACGAAGTTCGATTACTTTCGTGAGAGAATTGGCATGGTGGAGAATGCCTCCCTAGATTAGAGGGAGTGTTTATTATTGTAGCTTCATGATACATCCTCCAGGACATGTTCTCCTCGGAGATTGATTTGAGTTCACCTGTGAGGGAGTCCATGTGTTGGGTGTGTCATTCCTCCCTAGACTGAGATGAGACGATGTGTTCCCCTGTGTGGGGTGAGGATGCCCATGAGATGGGTGTGTCGTTCCTCTTTGGATTGAGATGAGATGATTTGTACCCCTGTGTGGGGTGAAGGTGCCCATGTGATGGGTGTGTGTTAGACTCTGGACTGAGTTGTTATGACATGTGGTCTCTTTCCTTGTGGACTCAGTTGAGTTAGGCTTGATATATTATTCCAGATGATTCTCTTGTGGACTTAGTTGAGATAGATATGTGTTGAGTAGGACGTCCCTATGGCTGAACACAGGTGGACGCGTCCCTAGTGGTTGAGCACTAGTGGACACATGAGATCCTTTCTATATTGTCTAAGAGTAAGATTTACATGTGACCCTAATTATGTTGTAAATGGTATAGGTCGCCCCCACCATGTAAATATAATTAATATTGTAATTATTGATTATATTGATTATATTATTAAGTTGTACAGGTCAGCCCTATTTTGCCAATAGACACATCATTTGATATGATAAGTTTTGTATAAATAAAGGTGAATCCCCATTGAGGAAACACACTTATCATTGTGTCATCTCATGATTTTAGAAGTTGAGGTATGAAATAATGATAACTACAACACCCTTTTGTGTGCTAGGTTTGGTGGTGGATGGGGGATATTCTCTTGGCAGTATAACAAAGGATTTTTGAGTTTTTCCCTTGATTGAGAAGGGTTTTCCCAAGATATTTCTGGTGTCTTTTGTGCATGATTATTATTCTTGTGATCTTGGTTTACTGTAGATAATGTATTGCTTCTATAATGCTTATGGTTCAGATAATGCTAAACATAATTGAAATTAAAATGCATGAACCTAAACTAGCATACTGAGAAATTTAACAATTTAACCCTATTGCCTCAAATGATAAACTAATATATATATCCAGCTGATGAAAATCCCCTTAGATGTTAAATTGTTTGAAAATTTCCTTAAATATGATATCTTTCGTGGATCAATCCTATCCATTTAGTCATCATAGATGAAGCCCATGGATGAACCCAATGACTTAGAAGAGTCTAGAACATAAATTGTTGATCTAGTCTTATTGTAATTTCCCATTACCCCAAATTCTATTCATGACCATGATATGTCCAAATAATATAAGAGGAGAAATGGTGGTTTCTACATTTTTGAAGGCCCATCGGTTCTGAGACTTATTACTATTGTATACTATGAAAAATAATCTCCCACAATTACTACTCTTCGCCCTATAACCAATAAGGATATAAGAGAGATGAAGGTGTGAGATTATGAAACCACTACCATTAACCTTGACATTAATCAATTTTCTTCCATAGATAAAGTGTGGTTCTATAAATAGACTGGTGATACTATATCTAGAGGCTATCTCAAAGCTACACATGATGTAGAAAAAATGAGATAGAGAATAAAGAATCTTAGAAAAGATTTGTGATGTTAAATGGTCACAAACAAAGAAAGGATGCATACAATTATGAACATAAAAGACAATGTTTTCAATTTGGCCAAGGAACACAAAAAGGATAAAGGTGTTGAAAATATTCTTAGGCCAAAGGAGTTGGAGATCATAATCTTTTAGAATAGGATTTATGGCAAATATATGGAACCATGGCATGCTATATAAGTTCAATTTATTATCAATGACATAGATTCACTTACTTTGGAAATAAAGAATCTAAAGGAAGAACGTGTCCACTTAAAACAAGAACATGAAGTAGTCATTAGAGAAAATGAAGAATTGCACTTGGATCTTATCCTAAAGAGAATGAAAAATTGGACTTGGATCTTATCCTAAAGATAATGAAAAATTGGAAGTCTTGAAGTTATTACTAAACACTAAAACGTTGAACAATAGGTTTTGATAATATCTTCCATGTCTTTAGATACACCAAGAGTTCAATAAGATACAAAGAGTTAGGGCCTAACAAAAAGGAGCAAAGGAACTAGCCAAGGAGGTTTATTCATTAATACAATACTTGTAAGAGGCTAAGGCTAGATTATAATAAGAGGAGGAAAGAGATGGGATTGTCAATGAATTAGAAGATAGAAAATTAGACATCAAGACATTGTCATATGGCTTGAAGAAGAAAAATCATGGTCTAAAAGAAGCATATGAGTTAATTACTAAATATAATACCACTATAAATGGGGCGTAGACTAAAGTAGTTAGGAAATAGAGAATTAATAGTGCATTTAGGGTGAAAGAATTAATTTGATGAAGAAATTTAGGAAACACTTTGATATTATCACTAAATATCATTATTTGAGGGTAATGGTGCAAGAATATATATAAAGATAATATAGATCAAAACCATGGAGAAATCCAAATTAGTGGTAGCTTTCATTTTGTTTTTGAATAGTACCTCAACTAGGAAGCTAGCCACACTGGGAGTTTTAGACATGATTGTAGATGCCATGTTCACAAAGAATGTTGTGAATAAGAATAATGATGTCCCAATTTCTCAAAATAAATGTAATATAGATGGTGAATAAATTAGGGAATTAAGGACAAATTATTAATTCTTAAGAGATTGGGACTCCCATCATCTTGGGACTCTAAAGGAAGACTGACTTTCAAGAAAATATTCCTGGGTAAGATTATGAAGCATAAGAACATTTTAGGAATGACAATGGAAACAAATGAAATAATGAGTGCAAAGGGTGTCATCAATTTCATTTAATATGACATCAAATATTTGATTTCCCCTCTGAATACTTCCAAAACATTACCACTAGTATCTTTCACTCTTGGGAATTGGATAAACTAGGAAGAAATATGTAGATTTTTTTTCTTAATTTAGGGACCATTTGGAAACATCACATGGTTGATCAAGAAAATTGCAATGGTAACAACTAAATGCCCATCAATGTCCATGAGGAAATAATAAACACAAAGTTCATGATGTGTTCTATTGAATGTGCACTCATATTTGTAATGTATCCAACTCCATTGTTGGGCACATCACTAACCAAATCAATTTAATATAACTATGATACCATTCAAAAAAGAATGGGTGAAACATAATAAAAATTAGCATGCAACCATTGATCATTTTAATTTCATGAATGAAAACAAAAACATTTAAACACACATAAACACTTAATAAAATGAAACAACTAGACAACAATTAAACACAGTGTCTAGAACACTTGTCTTTAACAATATTTACACAATCGACTACAGACAACGAACGTTCCACCCAACCATAAACATTGTTGTTCTAGTTCTCTTAGAATTAGGTCACCCTCAATTTCAGGCTATGAGTCCATAAGGATGCAAAATATCCTATGGTTGGCTAATGTCCACTCTAGCAACCCAATACCCGGTAAATTCACAGTGACATGAATCCTACAACAATTCCAACCACCCAACTCTTTTCACCATTGGTCTACACAACCCAAGGGATGATATTTTCTTCTTTGCATCGTAGTCCCTCACACAATATCCATCCCCTCTAGGGGTCCAACATATACTAGCAAGGAATATCTCAGCTAGGGCCTCTAGGAAATCCAACTATAACAAGAGTTCTCACAACAACATATACACATGCTATTGGGTAATTTATGACATAAATATCATGACAAGAATGCAATCATAATTTTTAGCATAATTCACTTCTCCATCAAGTTGTTTTCACACACAATATGGTTTCTGTCTCTCTTCAACACCAAAAAATTGTTTTCTTCTCTCTTTTTTCCAACTATAAAATATGCTCTTCTCTAAAATCAAATTTTCTCTCTTTTCTCCCATGCTTGCTTGAATATCACACTTCCAAAAGTTGATCGTACTCATCCCATGTTGTCATAATTGGGTTATCTGACTCTCTCACCCACCTATTACATGCATTCAATGGTACAATTCCCATCAAGAGTGTACTTGTCCCATGCTTCAATAACTAGGTGAGATGACACTTCTACCAACCTCACGCATGCATTCAATGATTGGTTTTAATAAGTCAAATAAGGATTATGTGGTAACGAAAAATTACTTTTAAAAAATGATATGGGATTCTAGGCATGTGGGATTTGCCCCTTGGACCCCCTCTTATCCCTCTCTCTTGTGAAATCATAAAACCCCATGACTCTGGTCCTTTTCTGTATGTGGCCATTGGTGTATTTCATTTTATTATTTTGCAATGTATAATGTTTACATATTACATCACTTGGCCCTCAACCATTCATCATATATAAATATATACATTGCTAAACCAGGGATCAAATTTGGGGTGTTTTATTCCACTCCCCATGCATTTTTCACCATCCTTAGTGCACATCACCATATAGGTATCCATGTATAAATATTCAATTTTTTACATCATATTGCTTAATACTTTCACATTTTAATAACTCCTACAACAATTCCAACCATCAATCTCTCATTTTTTTCATCCTGCAAAACTAAAGGAATTGTACCCTCTTTATTGCATTGTAGTCCCTCAAGCTATCCCACTTCCCTCTAGGCCTCCAACATAAGATGGCCAATAATTCTAAGATGTGTGGCTCCAGGAATTCCAATTTCCAAAAGGGAGTCTTTGTACACTTATATACAAATGTACATTTAAATTTCTTCAAAATTTACAAAACATTGTGTGTAAGCCTCCTTATGCTCTCATGTGGCATGTTCATGGTTGTATCAAGTCCACTATACCTTTACCATGCCAATGTATTGGTTTATGAGAAATTGGATTTCCAATCGATGTGCGCACTGGATTTACCTGAAAGTCCCCTTCATGCTCCACCTGAATCACAATCCAATTGATCATGTGGTTAGGATCATGCACATACCTTTTCATCAAAGACAAATGAAACACATTATGAATACACATGGATGCAATAAATGCACACATGTATGAAACAAGGCCTATTCTCTCTAATATCACAAATGGCATATAATATCTCACTACAACTTTTGGAGACTTCCCAATTTTAGTGAGCTCATTTTTTCCTTTACATTTAGAAACACATGATCACTCACTTTGAATTCTCTATGTGTATTTCCTTTATCTGCATAAATTTTCTTCCTGTGTTGTATAATATTTAAATTTTTCCTGAGCTTTATCATCCGCTCTTTCATCTCTTTAAGTAATTATGGCACAATAATGTCCCTTTCTGTTGGGTTATCCTAGCTCACTAGCATGTTTCACTTTCTGCCACACAATGCTTCAAATGGGCTTATCTTGAGCGATGCTCGATACACATTGTTATAAGAAAACTCAACCAAATGCAAATAGTCTTCCCACCTGGAAGGATTTTCCATTGCATACATTCTCATGATATATTCAATTATTTGGTTGAACCTCTCTGTCTTCCCATATGATTATGCATGAAATGTTGTGCTAAAATTTAGGTTTTTCCCAAATACTTTAAATATCCCTTTCCAAAAAATTGAAGTGAACTTGGAATCTTTGTCAGACACTATTTCCTTAGGCACATCATGTAGCCTAGCAGTGAGCAATTTATTTCATATAAATATTTGCAATGTTGTATTCCTTATGAGTCATCTTGAATGGAATAAAATATGTATCATTTTAAATCTTATCCACCACTACCAAGATAGAATCATGTTGCCATGTTGTTTTAGGCAAATTGGTGATGGAATCTATTGTAACAATCTCCCATTTACATTTAAAATTGGTAAATGGCTATAGTAATTATGTTGTATGTCTGTACTCATCCTTTACCTTCTAGCATTCCATGCATCTAGCTATATAATAAGGCACATATTTCTTTGATCCGGGCCAACAATATTGTCCTCTTACAGTTGCAATTGTTTTCTAGTACCCTGGATGTGAAACACACGACATTTTGTGCATCTCTTTTAGAACTAATTTTTTCAATTTATGAGAATTAGGAACATAAAATCTATCCCTATATAAAATGATTCCATCCTCTTCCAGCCTATAATCTTTAAATTTCAATTGTAAATTACTTTGTTGTAAGCCTTCTTTAATTTTCACATAATGTTGGTCTGATACTACAACTTCCAAAGTTATTCTTTTTAAATTTGAATTGTACATACTAATGGTTGTAGTATGCATTTCATGCACTTTCCTATTGAGTGCATAAACCACTTTATTTTATTTCCCCTTAATGTGCTTGATGTCAAATTCATATTCGCTAAGAAATTCTAGCCATCTAGTTTGTCTATCATTTAGTGTTGGTTGTTCAAACAAGTATTTCAACCCACTTTGGCTTGTCCTCAACTCAAATTTTTTTTCCATGAGATAATGCCTCCACATTTTGAGCGCATGAACAATAGTTGTAAGCTCCAAGTCATGTGTAGCATAATTTATTTCATTCTCTTTCATTTTCCTTGATTCATAACAAATGATATTCCCATTTTGGGTAAGGACTCCACCAAGTCCTTCTTTACATGCATTTGTGCACACAATTTTTTTTCTCATTTGGGTTCATGATATTTAAAATAGGTGCATTGATTAACAATTCCTTCAAGTGCTGAAAATTCTCTTCACACTTTTCCATCCATTCAAATTTTATTATATTCTTTTGTAGTAAAGTAATTGGATGTGCAATATTAGAGAAACATTCAATGAATCTCCTGTAGTAACCAGATAGACACATAATTGATCTCACATATAAAATGTTCTTTGGTGTTGGCCAACCTCTAATTACTTCAATCTTTTCTGGATCCAGTGCTATTCCCTCTTCTAAGACAATATGGCCCAACTAGTGTATTTTCCTCTCATATAAAGTGCACTTACTCAACTTGGCATATAGTTGGTGCTCTCTCAATACCTATATCACCATCCTCAAATGATTCTCATGATCCTCTTTTGTCTTGGAGTAGATAATAATTTCATCCAAGAAGACAATAATGAATTTTTCCAGGTACTCTCTGAACACTCCATTCACCAGGCACATAAAGCAACTGGTGCATTTGTCAACCCAAATAGCACCATTACAAACTCATAATGACCATACCCCATCTGAAAGGTTGTATAGCTAGTATCTTATTATTTGATTTTCACTGGATGGTAACTTGACCTCAAGACAATCTTGGAAAATATCCTTGCTCCTTTCATATGATCAAAATGATCATCAATCCTTCAAAAATGATACGTGTTATTTATTGTAACCTTATTAAGTTATCTGAAGTCAATACACAACCTCAAATTTCCTTCCTTTTTTCTTCACAAAAAGCATTTAGGCACCCCAAGGTGAAACAATTGGGCGTATGTACCCCTTCTTCAACAACCATTATAGCTACATTTGTAATTATTTCAACTTTGATGTGCTAATTTTTTTGGGAGTATTGGACACTTGGGTAGCTCCAGGAATCAAGTCAATGTCTCTCTTTGGTGGAAATCATGGAAATTCTTCAAACACATATTCATACCCCTTCAAGACTAGATAATATTCAATATTCAACACCTTGTCCTTGGTTGGATCTTCTATATGTGTTGCATATATCTAGCATCCCTTTCTAAAAATTATTTTAAGTTGTAATGTTGAAACCTCTCTGATAGATATAGGCCTTGGAATACATTGAATTGTCATTAAATTTCCATCCTCATCGAGGCATGTGAAATACTTGTTGTAGAAATCTATGACAATGTGATGATTTTCCATCCAATCCATAACAATCAAGCAATCATATGACCCACTCAATATGATGTTTAAATCTACCTTAGTGATAACTCCATTTATGCTCATAGGGAAATCCCTGACAAGATCATTTTTTTTCCTCTTGGTTCATGTGGTTAGCTGAACCAAGAAAGACTTTTCATGCTTACATATTTTCAATTTAAATATTTCAACCATATTAGGATCTATATGGATATGAATAGCTCCATAATCAATCAAAATGGATATGGGATTATTATCAATCTTATCGTCCACCTCAATCAAGTGGGATTGAAAGTATGCTTGTCTAGTATTCAAGGCTACGTAAATCCTTGGCACACTTATTTCGATGTGCTCAATTGTATCAAATTCCTGGATGTTATGTATAGTCCTCATCCTATCTCCTTTATGAGGACAACATTTATACATATTTTCTCCCTCACATCCCCAACACTTTATGGGCTGCTATCTCAGCCTTTTCCCAAAGGAATATGTCATCTTAGGATCACCTTTTGCTTTCTTCCCTTGTTGATATGTTCGTGTGCTATTCCCAAAGAAAGGTGGCTTGAATCCTTTCCTCCTCTGATCCATCTTTCCATTCTTTTTGTCATCCCAAGATTTTTGAAAAGTTTCCCTTCTCTTATTCTGCTTATACAAATACTTAGCTTTCCTCATGGATTGCACTAAATTCTTGGGCTCAATTTTATCCTTGTACAATAATGGAAATCCACTCAATAATATTTTAAGTTTAACCTTCTTATCCTTCATGAAACCCACATACCTCAAAATATCCAAGAATTTTATTTCATTTTCTTCCATGGCCATACTTCCTAATTTAAGTTCAAATAATTCTTGAATTTTCTTGTCATAATAGTGTTTTGACAAGTACTAATACTACAAATATTTCTTGAACTTCTTCCAAGAGATTCTTTTCTCCTAAATATGCTTGAATTTCTTCAGTTGGTCCCACCATATAGAATATTTCCCTTGAAGATGATATATGGCAATCTTTACTTCCAAATTTGATGAATAATTGTGCAACTGAAAATATTTCTCATGCCCAAAAACTAGGATTCATCATATTCACCCTTCCTATGATCTCATTAAATGTTAGTGGCTTGAGTCTACTGAGCCCTCCTTGCAAATTATATAAGTCATGCCTTCTCCTCTAATGTCTAACTTAAGATCTACTTTGTCTTCTCTTTGATTCTGAAAATGTAGGTGCTCTTATAGATAAATGTCCATGTGAATGGTGATTCTTACGAACTCTTATTGAGTGCTTAGGCCCTCCATAGTCATCCCTCCTATCATGAGATATGTGATATGTAATACCCCAAGGACGAGCCCCAGTTATATTATGAATTGTAATCATGTTTATAGGTTGGTGAGCCAAGTGTATATAAGTTGGTGGGCGTATGTCTTTATTAGGCCAGAGAGCCTAGGTGTTAAAGGCCAGGAGCCTGATTTTGTATATGTAATTATGCATATAATTAATAACCTATAAAAATTGTTGCGTGTGGACCGACCATGAAGAAAGAGTGATGGGGGACTAGTCTTCCACAGAGTGGCTAAGGGAAAGGGGGTTGAAAGGTTGGAAAGAGGGGCTAAGCTTAGGGGCTTAAGTCCTTGAGAATAATAATTTATTATTATTCCAAAGCTGTGTGAAAGGGAATGTTTTTATCCTAAGTCATGGGAGGGGCAGCATGTGCAAAAGGGAAAAGGGAATGCATGTAGCTCTAGGAAAACAAGAGTCGACCTAGGCGCATGTAGTTAAAGACTGAAGCATCACTTGTGTTGGGGGTTCTTCCTCCATTCTTTCATCCACTGTTTGAACCATGTGGCGTTAGCGTTTGATATCTGCATACCCTCACGCAACTTTGAAAATAGAAAATCGTAATGTTTTCATGTGAAGCCTACGCATTCTCCATCTGAACCCATTTTTGGCCTCTACGTCTGTATTTTCATAACCGCGCATAGTGAAGGTTCTTTGTGCGGCCATTTTCCCATTCTCTGTATAAACTCGTTGGTTTCTATCACTGACCTCTATACATTCGCGGTCACCTGAGAAACCACTCATGGGAAGGGTTAAAAACTGACCTGTGTGTCCTGTGAGCCCAGTGAGAACCCATGGATTGATCTGCATCTTTTGTGAAGCCCGAGTATATTGTGTATTATTTGTGTCGTGTGTGTCATGAGTGTGGGATGTTGTGGCCACACAATTCCCAGACTGAGTGTGGCTTGTTGCCATCATTTGTTCCTTCTTGAGCCTTGTTGTTGTTCTCCTTATGCTAGAACGAAGTTGAAGAGGCAGGTTGTCAGGCCAATGTGCAACACTCTCTCTAGGTGAGAGAGGTGGTTGTGGTTGAAGAAGCAGGTTGTCAGGCCTCTGTGCAAATCTCTTCAGGTGAGAGAGTGTGCTGGTGGAATTGATTTCTCCTAGAAGGGGTCATGTAGCTGCTACAAAGCTTTGAGAATTCTGGTCCAGCCTATTATTGAAGCCCAAGGAAAGGGAGGTGAAGTAGCCAATGGAATGTCTTGTGTGACAGTGAAGGTGTATACTCCTGGGGTGGGACAAGCATGTGGGGCATGAGAGTCTGTGAGTAGTGGGCATAAGTGGCTCTTAGGAGAGAGTCCTTCCTCATAAACTATGTTTCTTCTTGTTGACCTTGCCTAGCCTAGGATTCCCTTGTCTGATGGAGCTTAGTCCCATCTCAGGGGTGACCTACTACTGAGAGTGATGAGTAGTGAGGTATAAGGTTGGGAGGTTCGTGGAAGGTCTGCACGTAGTTGGTGGTGTTATTCCAGTTGAAAGATAAGTATAATTTACGTGCTTAATTTTATGCTATGAATGCATGTGATGCTAGAATGTTATCATGTATTCCATGCATATATGAATTACTATCTATTACATTTGAATATGTATGGTAGCAGTAACTCTGTGTTATATGTTTTATTTCAATTAAAAATGCATGTTATATATTTATATGTGAATGTTCCGCAGTGGTAGCATTACCTGGTCTCTGTGAAGGGACGGAGATGCTACAGTTTGGTATAAGAGCATTAAAGGACAACCTTAGGGTTGTGTTGGGAGCATTAAGCAATGGAGTTGTAGGTCGGGGGATGTTACAAATTGGTATTAGAGTTGAGTAGTGGCATTTCCCGGCCTTTTGATGGCTAGGGATGTTACAAATTGGTATCAGATCCAAGGATTTCAACACTGAGCCTGGATGGGCCATGTTAGTGGAAATTGAAGGAAATTTTTTGAAAGAATTGTTGTCGAAGTAGACAAAATTCGATTTCAGGGCCAAGGTTTTAATGCCGAACCTGGATGGGCTGGATAAGTGGTCTTTGGACCTGAAGTTTCAGGTTGAAATTATGTCTGGAGGAACCAATTTTGGACCTCAAAAACATTCCTGAGTGCCAATATGTTACCTTGGCCATGTTAAGAATCTTAGGAGGAGTAGCGGTATCGTAAAACCATGACATAAGTGGTGTTGGACCATAGAGTACTGTGTGAACTGGTGAAGTATTGAATAAGTTTTAATTGTTTCTCTTCTTTGAGTTTTCGAGTGAAAGTAGTGCACATTGTCTGCAAGGAGTGCGTTGAAAGAGGTAAGTTAACCTCAGAGAAGCTTAGGAGAGATACCATTGAACCTTCATCAACAAAAGTGCAAGGAGTGCACAGGAAGAACTCTGTATTGAGTTTAGAGAGAGATAGAGTCACTGAGAACTCTGTAGGGCTCTGCTAGGTGGGCATCGAGCGAGTGAAAGTGTGCATAGAGAGAAATCTTTGCCAAGTTCAGGGAGAAGAGTATCATAGGAAGATACTCACAGATTTGTTGAGCACTCTATAGAAAATGCTCAACAAGGTGTGCTTTGAGAAGAAGGTTTCTAGGAGGGAATGAATTTTTCCTTTGAAAGGAAACATAAGGGCTGAGACCCTTAGGAGACTGAGTAAATCGAAAATCTCAGAAGAGATAACATGAGGAGTGTGTAGGATTCAGACTTATTCCAAGTCCCAACGATTAGGAAGGATAGCATTAGCAGAGATGCAACCGAGACCCAAGATAGTCGGGTTCGTAGGAGAAAGTTCAAAGGCCAAAACCTTTGAATATCCACAAACTCTTTCAAGTCAGAAGGAGTCAAAATATAAGGAGAAGGAGCGACAAAAATTGTCAGATCTATTGTGGGGAGGATCTTGGACCATTAGATATGTGTCCAAGAAAGAAAAGGAGAGTGTTGAGGAGGAACAGATCCCATCCATTGGATTTGAGCATGAAGGACCAGCAATTGTTGGATCCAAAGGTGAGTGTACGAGACTTAACCCTTGTGTGCATGAGAGAACTGATTCACCGAAGTCCAAAAGTAATTAGGGACCGTCCATCGTCAAGGCTGATAGGTGGAGAAATATCCATAACTCCGGAGCGAACCACTTTGGAAGTTTGTGGTTGGGGAAGATACGAAATCACCGAATACCTAAAGGCCGAAGAATATCCAGGCCATCGGTTGCCGAGAGATGCGTGTCAGAAGATCTGAAACTTTGGAGAAAGTCACTTTGGGAATTACAAGTGTGGAGCGTGAAAAATTCCCAAAGTCCCGAAGGCCAAAGTAAATCACAACCATTCGTTGTGTAGGACACGTGGAGAGAGATCAGGAAGTTTTGGGGTAGAAACCTCCAAAAGGAATTTGACAGGAACGAAGAAGATCTGCATTGTTTGATCCAGAAGAACGCGTGGAAGAAATCAATGTATTTTGGGTGAAAGAACTCCGGGAGAACGTGAAGGATGAAAGTTTGAAATTGTCGAAGCCTGAATAGCTGAAGTAGCTAGGAGCCATTGATCTGGGTTGGACAGGTGTCACCAGATTACGAACTTCAGAGAATCGTACTATGGGGTTTTTGTGAAGTTGTTTTTTGGGATGTCCCGAAGCGCCAAAGCCCAAAACTTCTAAGGGTCATTGATCCAAAGGAAGGAACATGGATCATTGATCTATGAGGAGACATGTGGAAGATAGAAACTCACTCTGTTGGACAATTGTTGATGTGAAAGTGGACGCATGGTGCCAGATCTGGAACTCTGGGTACAGAGCACTCCAGAGGAAAGCAGAGGGTGAAAGCACCGAAGTCCCAAAGGAGATCTCGATCGTTGATCGAGGAGGAGGTCGAAGGACCCTTGATCTGGTCTTGGTCGAAAAGACATGAAGTCCCAAAGTAATCGAGGACCATTGATCTTTGCAGCGGTATCTCCCGAAGTCCCGAAAATCCGAAGTCTCGGAACTCAGATGGATGAGGTTCCACAGTGAGTGTTAGAAGTTGGATGCTGGGTAGACATGGACTATTGATCCACTCTACTTTATGAGTTCGGTAATCCAGAACTCTGAGAGATTGTTGTGTTGTGTTTGAAAATTTCCGAAGCCAAAGGCTCGAGTCATAACCTATTGATCTAGCGCTTGGTCACGACCCATGGTCACGAGGGTTGGGGATTGAGAGAAAGGGACTAGTGCCCGAAAATTTTGTTAAAGAAGGAAAAAGGGGTTAGGAAGGAATCATGTGGGTTTCATTTGGTTTGGACACACATCAGGGAGGTACTAAAGACCTGGGAACCTTATGATAGGGTCCAACAAAGATCTAAGAGCCATTAGCTTAGAGAAAAGAAATCGTTGCAGAAGAAGTGCATCAGAGAAGAAGGACAGGGAAAATTCTTTATTCTACATCTGAGATTTTTCAAAAGTCGTGGAATCAGATGTTGGGTTTGATAAGAAACATGGAAACCCCAAATGGGATTCTTGTTTGGGGAAGATAGTCCAGATGACAATCCTTTCACATCAAATGTGAATGCTAGGTGGAGAAAACCATCTGCAATACATGATAATGCATGCACCATAAGTTCATATGGAGATGCAAAGAATGGGAATAAGGAAGGAAGGTTTTAGGGAATTATAATTTGTTCATGCAGAAGTTGAATTAGAGGAATCCAAATAATAATGGAATGCTGAAAATTAATAATCAGCATAATATGTGATGGAAAGTATGGAAAGTAGACAAGGAAAAAACTCCTATATGGATTCAAGTCCATGAACATCCTAAGATAATGGAAGAAGAAATCATGAGATAGATGTCCAACTAGCAAAAGAGAAGCGAAGAGTACAAGAAAACATCAAGTACTAAAGTATTTTTTTGGGAAAGGGATGAAGAAGTTCAGTCCCGAAGAGTAACTGGATGTTGAAGAATCCAGAGTCTATAAAACAACTTCATGTGGAATTTGATTCATCCAAGTATGAGATTGGGATAGTTGGACCCAGGAAATTAACGAAAGATGAAAGTTAATATAATCTTAGTTTGGGACTATAAATGCAAAGAAAACCAAGAGTGATTTGGCTAGAAAGTGCTCAGGACAAAAATAGTCATGTACAGTGACTACAATGAGAGCACAAGAAGATTCAGGAACCCGGGAAGAATTGTAGACTTTTGGGATCATCAAGGAAGAGTCTTATAGGGAGAAAGAAGTTGCTACAATTTTTGTGGCAACAAGCCTGTTATGGCTTGTTGGGTCAGCCAGAGGAAAGAATGCTTGCATGTTTTCAAGTGTTGTTGGTGATGTTGTTGCATAAGGAGGGAAGCAATAGATAGTTGAAGTGTTGGTTACAAGTTTGATAAACGAACCATGAAAGCTTCTACTGCCATCAAACTTTCAGATAGTATAAAATTTATTAATGGTAGTCATGCATATATGAGTTTTTATTACTCTTTTTGCATAACTGCCGAAAATAAATTTAGGTACGAATTTCCTCAGCCAAAGTTATTTTATAAAATCACATGATAATATTATTGAGTGCATACCAATAGATGTGGTTAAGGATGGAGGCTTGTATTAATTCAAATATTTTTAGCTTCTGAATGCACACACTAACATAGTAAGATGTCATGTTAATTTGGTTATGGGGTGATAACCAAAGAATTAAAAGATAAGAACTTGTTATAGGAATGAATTCCAGTAAGCTAGTCATGTATGAGACTAGTACATGGTTGGATATGGCAAGGTACAAATAGGGAAAGGTTATGAGCCACACAGGTACTAAAATCTTCCTACCTTTAAATAAAACTTGGGCTGCAACCTTTTTGCTAACACTAATGAAAACCACAAAATTATATTCTTGGTGTAGTGTTCAGGTCAAAAAGGAAGGCATCCAATTAATTGGGATGACAATAGGAAGTGTGTGGAGAATGTGTCAACACATTGGCCAGAATTCCAACTTATGGATGGTGAGATACATGACTGAGATAAAGAGAATTATGTAATTCAATGCAGGGTGCACTGAATAAATATGCATTGAGAATTGTACTCATGCATAGTAAGTGATAGAATTGTATACTAAATTCATCGATTGAATGTGTTTGTAAGTACATGCATATATATTATCGCATGAAAATAATTGTTACTAACAACTGAAATGTGGTTAACTCATGAAGCTGAGGAAATTTCAGGAGTTGCTAGACATTGCAACAGGAAAGTTACAAGTCAAGTAGTTAATCATGCAATTGATTGGAATATGATTCAGGTGGAGAAAGAAGGCGTCTTGCAAATGTATCCGGTGCGCATATTGGACCAAAAAAGCAAGAAGCTCTGGAATCGAGCCATAGGGCTTGTAAAGGTCCAGTGGACCCGGTACGGTCTTGAGGACATGACATGGGAGCATGAGGATGCTATGTGGGCAGAATACCCACATCTTTTTAAAGATTTTGGGAAATATTGTTGATGTTGTGTAAAGAGTTGCATTGAGGACAGTGCAAAAATAAGGGGAGGGAATTGTAATACCCCAAGGAAGAGCCCCAATTATATTATGAATTGTAATCATGTTTATAGGCTGGTGAGCCAAGTGTATATAAGTTGGTGGGATTATGTGTTTATTAGGCCGAAGAGCCTAGGTATTAAAGGCTAGGAGCCTGATTTTGTATATGTAATTATGCAGATCATTAATAAAATATAAACATCGTTGCGTGTAGACCGACCACGAAGAAAGAGTGATGGGGGAATAAGCTTCCATAGAGTGGATAAGGGAAAGGGGGCTGAAAGGTTGGAAAGAGGGGCTAAGCTTATGGAATTAATTCCTTGAGAATATTAGTTTATTATTATTCCAAAGCTGTGTGAAAGGGCATGTTTTTATCCTAAGTATTGGGAGGGGCAGCGTGTGCAAAAGGGAACGCATGCAGCTCTAAGAAGACAAGTGTCAACCTGGGTGCATGCAGTTAAAGGCTGAAGCATCAGCTGTGTTGGGGGTTCATCCTCCATTCTTCCATCCACTGTCTGAACCATGTGGCGTCGACGTCTGATCTCTGCATACGCTCACGTAGCTATGAAACCAGAAAATTGTGATGTTTTCCTGTGAATCCGATGCATCCTCCGTCTGAACCCATTTTTGGCCTTTGCGTCTGTATCTTCATAACTGTGCGTAATGAAGGTTATTTGTGTGGTCATTTTCCCATTCTCCCTCTGAACTCGTTGGTCTCTATCAATGACCTCTGTACATCCGTGGTCACCCAAGAAACCACTCACAGGAAGGGGGGGAAACTGACCTGTGTGTCATGTGAACCCAGTGAGAACCCGTGGACTGATCCGCATCTTCTGTGAAGCCTGAGTATCCTATGTATTATCTATGTCGTGTGTATCATAATTGTGGGATGTTGTGGCCACACATCTCCTAGACTGAGTGTGGCTTGCTTCCATCGTCTGTTCCTTGCTGAGCCTTGTTGTTGTTCTCCTTGTGCTGGAACGGAGCTGAAGAAGTAGGTTGTCAGGCCTATGTGCAACACTCTCTCCAGGTGAGAGAGGTGGTTGTGGTTGAAGAAGCAGGTTGTCAGGATTCTGTGCAACTCTCTCCAGGTGAGAGAGTGTGCTGGTGGAAGTGAGTTCTCCTAGAAGGGGTCCCGTGAGAATTAATTTGGTTATGCTCCTCTTGAGCTCTTATCAACCTGTCATTATCTACTCAATAGATTCTCATTTCCCTCTATAATTTCTTCATCATATCTATAGGATCCACCTTTCTTCTATGTCCATTGGATTCTATTTTTGTATTTCCCAAATTGATATTTAATCCTATGATTTCATATCCATGGATGTAAGAACCTTGTGCATCATCCATCTCTCTAGTCTTCATACCGAGCTTGATATATTATTCTTGAACCACTAATTCTACAAAAATGTGAATGAAACAATTGATATTGCATAAATTCATAAGCAAATTTATGATACTTTGCAATTCTGGAAACATTATTCCTAATTTCCTCCTTTTTCATGCTACTAGAAAACTCTCTGATTTTTTGAGAATTCTACTATTCAAATTCCACTTATGGGTTCTTGGATGGATTATTTTCCTCAAGATACTTCCAATTACTGTTGTATTCCTCGGTTCTAAGCTTCAAGCATGAAGTTATGGACTTTTGAAGTGGCCATTTATACTCAATTATTCCCTTTTCTCTTTGGTGCAATTTGGATGAGAGGCCATCTTTTGCCACCTATAGAACAAAATCTATCAGAAACTGAGAAAACTTTTGTATAGGGTGTAGATAGTATTTCTTATTTTCAGTACACAAAAAAATTCATATTTAGAATCTAATGCTCTAGTCAATTTCTATAATAATATGGAATTTAAGACTTTGTCCTTTTTATGCTTTCTTGAGACTTTGAATTTTTAGCCAAACTAGTTATCTCCCAAATGGAGAAAAAAGGGGGAATATTCCCTAATACAATTTCTTTTGGATTGATGAGAAGGTAAAATGTCGAGTAAATGAATTTTTCCATATTTATGATCTGGGATCTCTTTTCCTCTGAAAATCCCCAAAAAATGTTTTAGAATAATGGATTTTGGCATGTTTTTGAATCTTCATTCCAAACCTTATGGACTTTGGCCAATTTATCCATTGGGTTTCTTCATGTATGATTTTGTTTCTCACTATAAAAATTCCATTATCAACAAGGCCTCTATCAAGGAGTACCACCCTATCCTTCAAAAAGTGATAATTTACATTTTTTGGAAAATCAGGGCAGAATTGGCTAGTGGCCCTCACTGACACTTTTGTATTCCTCCTCAATATGGACCCACCCCTAAAATTTCACTTGTATATTAGATTTTCTTCTCATGTTATGGCCAAAAAAATATTTTGTCTACAAACTTTTTTTTTTAAATATTATCATCTTGCTGACGTGGCATGGCATGTGGCTACTAATGTCCACTTGTCATCCCTTGACATGCTCATTTCACTATCCTACTTTCCATTTTTATCAGTGATCAAACTATTTATTCCATCAACAAACTTAAAATTTTTCCATATCGATAATCTCCAAAATCCATCCTTCAATGAACTTCAAAATTCATCCTTCAGTAGACTTTAAAATTTGGCATTCAACGAACAAAAAAATTCATCCTTTGATGGTCTTCAAAATTTGGCTTTCAACAAACTGAAAATTCATCCCATTGGTAGAATTCGAAGTGTACTTAAATGAACTACAAAATGCTCTCATCGTCGGACTTCAAAATCTTCTTTTGAACTACAATTTTCCCACATCACTAAACTACAAAATGTCATTTAGAAACCTACAAAGTGTATTTCAGAGAGCTACACAGTGCACTTTGGAAAACTACAAAACACACTTACTGCCGAACTTAAAAATGATTCTCCTCATTATCGAACTATAAAATTTTCTCATTAGTGGACTTGGATTTTTCTCCTTCAATGAAATTAATCGTCTATCTACAACAAACTCGAATTTATGTCTTTAGTGAACTGGATTTTTGTCTGTGTGAACTTGAAATTATATCTTTGGTGAACTCCATTTTTTGTCTATAGTGAACTTGAATTTGTGTCTTTGGTGGATTCCAATTTTTTGTCTTGTGACAGAGTTTTTCAATTCGACATCACTGAAAATTTTCAACTTATTTTCGACAGATTCTTTCAACTAGACATTGCTGAATTTTTTCAACTTATCTTCATCGACAAAAACACTCTTCTCTTCGATGTCCAAAATAAAATTTTCTTCGGTGGTCGAAAACAATTCTTACTCAGTGGTCAAAACCAACTCTTTTTTTCAACAAGCAAATAAACTTGGGTTTTTGATGGTTTGTTTAACTTAGAAAATTTGATCAAATCCAAGATGAATCTAGGTTGTTGATGGGTATATGTAATTTTTAAAGGATTTTTACATAGGGATGCAATGGAAGATTTGGTTTTATCTCTACATGGATGAATTCAACCCTACCCTCATCGAATGGTATCCATTAATTTGTTATCCCCAAATGAAATTAACTCAAAATTTCACCCAAAATTTGGGGTTTTCACTCCAATTTTATTGTTTTCCCAAAATTCAACACATATTGAAACTTTGTTGCAATGAATTTGTCAATTTCGAACTAGTGTTTGGCCCATATGGGTCTTGTGTTGAAACCTTCACTTTGATACCACTTTGTAATGTACCCAACTCCCTTGCTAGGCACATCACTAACCAAATCAACTTAATATAACTCTGATACCATTCAAAAATGAATGGGTGCAACATAATAAAAATGTATATGCAACCATTGATAAGTTTAATTTTGTGAATGCAAAAAACAACATTTAAACACATAATAGGATGCAATAATTATACAACAATTAAATATAGTGGCCAAAACACTTATCTTTAACAATATTTACATAATCGACTACAAATGATAGGTGTTCTACCCAACCATAGGCTCTGTTGCTCCAATTCTCTCAGTAGAAGGTCACCCCTAAGATGTGGATATGAGTCCACAAGGATAAGTAGGCTCCTATGGTTGGTTATTGTCCATTCTAACAACTCAATATCCAGTAAATTCATAGTGACATGAATCCTACAATGATTCCAACTGCCCAACTCTCTTTCCCATTAGTCTGCACAACTCAAGGGATGATATTTCCCTCCTGTACCATAGTCCCTCAAACAATATCCATCCCCTCTAGGGCTCTTGTATAGATCAACCAAGAATATATTAGCTGGGGGCTCTAGGAATCCAATTGTAACATGAGTGCTCACAACAACATATACACATGCTATTAGGCAATTTATCATAGAAATACCAGGATAACATGACAACTTAATTCTAAGCATAATTCATAGTTCTAACAAGTTGTTTTCACACTGAATATGGTTTCTCTGTCTCTTTAGCACAAAAACTTTGATTTCTTCTCTTCTTTTCCAGTTGTAAAAATCTGATCTCCTCTAAACTCAATTTTTCTCTCCTTTTTCCCATAATGTATTGACTCTTGCACTTTCCAAAGATTATTGTACTCAACCCATGTTGCCATAACTGGGTGATATGACTCTCTCACGTACCTCTTACATGCATTCAATAATACAATTCACACCATGAGTGTACTTAGCTCATGATTCAATAACTAGGTGAGAACTCTCCTACCAACCTCACACATGCATTCAATGATTGGTTTTAATAAGTCAAAGAAGGATTGTATGGTAATGACAAATTAATTTTTCAGAAAATAACATGGTATTCTAGGCATGTGGGATTTCCCCCTTGGACCCCCTCTTAGCCCCCTCTCTTGTGGAATCATATCCCCCCCATGACTCTGGTTCTTGTCCATCTGCAGTTGGTGGTGTATTTCATTTTATTATTTTTCAATGTACAATGTTAACATATTAAATCGTTTGGCCCTGAAACATTCATCATATATACAAATATACATTGCTAAACTAGGGATCAAAACTAGGTTGTTACAATATTGAAATGAGTTAAACAATTTAGTAGAGTCAAATCATGGAAGATTCAATAGTTTGATTATGATTTTGTAAAAATCTAGATCAAACTTTGCCCTATGTTCCTTGGGTTTGAATTTTGAGGCACATATTGTTGTATGTTTAAAGTTTGTAACCTATTTTTCACTTTTTTAATAAATGGAGGATTGCAACAATGTCATGATTTTTTTATGATCTAATTCTTTATGTTTAAGGTTCTTAATTGTTAGATTATTTTCATAATGCCTAGTACATATTATTAATTCCCATATGAAAAGTGATTGATATTGGGCTTCTCCCCCTCAAAATTTATGAGAATTTGTCATCTTTGAATTCTTTTGTTTCTACATATATTAAATTTAACATGTCTCCATGTATGGATAAAGGTGACTACTAGAAAGGAACATTTTTGTGGTTATTTATTTGGAGCTATAAGTAGTTACATATAAAAATATTTTGGATTGAATGCAAGTTATGTTGAACAATATACATTATAGGTTTGAACCTCTTTTCAAAGCTAGACGTTCCACCCTCCTATTTCCATTCCCAAATATTAACATTCCATTGGCCTATAAGAATCAAAGGAAGGGGTATTATCAGTTTCCCTAACCTTCTAGATTCATCCACATCTAGAAGTATATCTCTTATAGTATCTTCAAATAAAATTTTAAAAACATTTATAGGATTCTTTTCCTTCTCACTTGAATTACAAAGCATGAGAAAGAGTTAATGATCCTTATCCTCCTAGTTGAAGTTACAAAAGTGTGAAAAAGGGCCAATGCTCCTTCTTTTCCTCACTTGAATGAAAAACATGTGAGAAAGGACCAATGATTTCTCTTCTCCTCCCTAAAATTATTAAGTGTGAGAAAGGGTTTATGCTCCTTCTACTTCCTCAAATTAGTAAAATGTGAGGAAATGAAGGTGCCCCTTCTTCACATGACTTAAATTACAAATATGTGAGATAGAATCGACAATTCTTCTCCTCCTCTATCGAATTACTAGTTTGAGAAAGGGTCGGTGGTCCTTATCCTTCTCACTCAAGTGACAAGAATGTTATAAATGGGTTGTTTCTCTTTATCCTCCTCCCTAAAATTTCTAAATTGTAAGAAAATCAAGGTGTTTCTTCTCCTCCTCACTTAAAAGTCAAAAGTGTTGAAAAGGTTCGATGCTCCTTCTCCTCCTCCCTCAAATTACTAAAGTGTAAGAAAATGAAGGTGTTCCTTCTTCTCATCCCTAAAATTACTAAAGAGTTGGAAAATTTCATCGATCCTTCTCCTCCTCCCTCAAATTACTATAGTGTGAGAAAGGGTCATGATCCTTCTCTTCCTCACTTGGATTAAAAAAGTGTGAGAAAGGGTTAGTTCTCCTTCTACTACACCCTCAAATTACTAAAGCGTCGAAATGAAGGTGTTCCTTCTCCTTCCCACTTGTAATGGCCCCATTGTTTAATAAGTTAGGATATTAGTGTTTGTCTTTCAATGATTTTGTTTATGGTTGGGTGATTCTATCAAACACTTTGTATTGACATGTTTCTATGATATATTGGTGGTTGATAACTTTCTTCAACATTTTGCAAGTGTTTTTCCAATGGACATGTCAAACATATTACATACCACATAAACATGAGAAATAATATATAATGATGGCTTTTATTATGAATGTTTAAAAACCATATTATATACTCTAACAACAATAACTAAAGGATGTTATGCAGCTGTAACAGGCTCCTAAGAACACAAATAACAATCAAAATCTAGAAAAATGGTGTCAATGTCTCTACTGAAGATGATGCTACTCTATTTGGAATCATAACAAGGCTGGAAACCCTCCTCAATTTTGTAGTACTTATGTGATCTTCCTCCAATACACCTCTTCTCAGTCGAACAACCAATCAACTGCCCATACCAATGTGTCTTTGGTCATCTACATGGATACTCCCTTGACGAAGTTGGATATCTAGTGGTACCTCACGGGACGAGGTTGCACAACATGCATGGGCCTCACAAGACACCCTATACTCAACCCACGGGGCTTTCATGTACCAAAATTCCTTAGAAACCATCCTCGTACTTGCAAAGTTTGAGTATGTCCTCCAAAAGATTCTCCAACCTCCTGCATAATCTGATCAACCTCCACTGAAAACAAACCCAAAACTAAACCTCCAATGAAGGCCTTGTATGGATCCTCCTCTGTGTCTAATATCTAATGGAAATCCTGGGTGGATTCCCCTCTTATCTATATAGGGTGGATATTGCACCACTGAAACCAAACCAATAGTGGAAGGGTTTTTCTAAACCATAATGAAACAATGGCTCCAAGAGCACTTCCAAAATGAGAGATCAAATCATAATGTCAAAGTGAGGCTCTACCCCTCCTTTTATCCTTTATCCATTCCTTCTATAACTTTCCCTTTTTTGACCAAATAAAATGTAACCCTATCCCCCTTTTTACTAAATCAAATATGACCCTTATCCCCCTTTTTATTTCACTTTAGGATTACAAGTAACTTTTAATAGATAAGTAACTTATTAATTCTAATGTCACTTTAAATACATGACATCTCCTAACTAAGTGACATTAAATAACCCATTTTTACTCCCTTTTTATTCACTGAAAAGACACATAAGTCATTTCCACTATTGAATAGGGGAATCCAAAAATAGGGACATGACAAATCCTCCCTTCCCAAATATTTCTTGTCCTCAAGAAATGCCATCACGACCCGACGCTCCATCGAATGATCTAGAATAAAACTGAAATTTATACTAGGATCCCAAACCACCCTGTAAGATGTGAAGCATCCTCCACTCAAGGCATGGTCCAATAAGGTATTAGCATAAGAGTTATGCTGAAAAATTCCAACAAGTAAGTCTAGTCGGTTCTGCAACAACCTGATCAACCCATCAAGGAACTACTCTGCCAGGGAACCAAAGTCATGAAAGAAAAAAATGGCTCTTCCCTTCGTGTCAATTGTTGCATTGTCTCCTACTAAAATCTTATGGTCCCAAGATATCCTCAAAAATGACTCATCATGTTGTCGTTGTGTCGCTCTAATCATAAATATTGGATCCTCCTACCTAAATTGCATTCTCCACACCTGCATCCACAAGTTGTAATGCCTCAAAGGATTGCACTCACTATCGAGGATTATACCTAGTTAATGTATCTCAGTTAAGTCAACTACCAGGCTACTACAATCACCCAAACATCATCCAAAAAATCCCCCAACATATTGTCCATAGAGTCCCTAAACACAATAGCCTCGTATAAGGTAAAGTCACCAGGATCCCACACTTGAATGTATGATGTGAAGCACCCTCTACTCATAGCACTGGCCTGTAAGGTGAAAATACCATAATCCACCTGACTGCTCCTGATAAGCAAGGAAATCATAAGTTGCATAAACTAGGTCAACTCCTCGAAAGATCACTCCTCCAAGAAACCACTTCTACGCCTCCAAAAAGTGAACTCTAAAAGGTCAAAATAGGTGCTCTCTTATCTAATAGTAGTTGAAATGTCAAACCATGTAATCCCAGTGTCCCAAACTAATCCTGGAGAGGTACCACCATGATGAAGTTTCACTACTTTGATCATCATTGTTGGACCAATGTGCCCAGTTTGCATCCTCTTCTCCTAGAACCCCAAGTTGATCTTCCTGAACGGATTGAAACCACTATCCTGAATCCTCCCCTGCAATGATGTCCTAGTGAAGTCTAAGCCTACAAATCCACGGTCAGACTCAAGTTTATCCTGCAATGTAGATTAAGTATTGACCTCTCCTCTACTGACATCCCAAAAATAAAGTAAACGAATCATTGTCACGACTTTGTCGATCATCATCATATGAATCAATATATCACTTAGATTAATTCTTGGATCCCACCACCAAATTGGAATTCCACTACTCCCAATACCTACTATATGTTGTTGTTCCATAATGGTAACCATCAAAATCAAAATGAGCCAAGTCCCTGATATCCAAGCATTTGATGGGAGCCACGTACTAGGAATCAACTATGTGACCGTAACTATGTTTGGGTCTTGCCAAACTGTACCTGAAAATCCAATACCTCAATCACTGTCAATGTACTCAAGTAATTTGTGGAGTCTAAATGCCTCCCTGGAAAGTATCCATGTCACCTACAGTGCCTCATACTCATACAAGTACCTAGAATTACCTGCCAAAGGTGAATCACACATAGCCCTCGTGATCTTCTCCCTAAGCGCGGGCTTAGGAAATACATGTGTGCGACCTTTGTAGTGCATAAATCCATCCACCACTCTATAAGCTAACATCTCTGAGAACTAATCCAATACAATTTGGATCTCCTCATGTGCTCCACCCACATAGCCCAAACAAAAGAAATCTGACATGGCTATAATCCAACCTGCCTCACTCATATGACTCAAATGAACACTCCATGTCTTGTTGAATATATCACTAACAAAATAAAATATCACTAGATGCCACCGTCACTTCCTACAAGAATGGAAAGTGTCAGGTGTGTTGGTAAACCCCAATGGTATGATCAAGGACTCAAGGTAACATCTAAGAGCGATCCTGCAGGTATCCTACTCTCTGTCCCTTCTCTGGTGATGCCCCAATCAAATATCAATCCCTGAGGAGTATTCCTCTCCATGAATCTCGTCCATCCACTCATCAATATTGGGTGAAACAAACTCAATGATATGTCCGAAGTCCCTGTCTGTAGGTCTCCCCAGAAATAATGTCCCAGAAACGCATTGTACACCATTGTACGTCATTGTATGTTGTTGTATACTACTGCATATCACTGTATCATCATGAACCACCCTGTAATCTATATGTGAAAATATATCAATCACTCCACTAATATCAACTGAGTATGGATCCCAGAGTGATGTATCCACATCTTTCCTATACTCAATCCCCCAAACAATTAGAGCATATACTTCCTTGTTGGTTGGTCCACAAGGAATTTTCTCAACTACCTCCTTTGTAGCTAAGTCTTGAGCCAAAAGAAATGACTCATGATCCCTACAATGAAAAATAGGTGCATGTTCAAAACTATTTGTGTGAAACCTCTCATACACATGTAACCCTGAATGCTCCCTCTACGGAATTTTCATAAGAAGCTACTCCCTCAGATCATGAGTGTTACTTACATCCTCATGTATCATTGTTGCAAAAGATTATGGAGTCTCTATTTCTATCAACGATGAAGAGCATGCCAAACTAAGATGGTGATAAAGTGATCCAAATTGGATCATTATATTGTTTTCCATCTATCTCGATCCTTTCAGAGTGGAAAAAATTGAGGAATAATCTTTCCCGACCATTTTAGTGGCAGGTCCCTTCAAGGGTGATGTTTTAGTCCTACCAAGTGAATCATTTGGGAAGTAGGGGATAGTTTAGGTCCTTTGTGATGTCCTTTAGGCCTCCAAAGGAAAATATTCTTCATCCAGTAAGTGGGCCCTTGGAATCCAACCTGTGAGCTTGAAGCCCCATGGAAGCTCAAGCTAGGATTTCTCCTCCAAAATTGTCCACCAACTAGGTTCTACAAAGAAAAGTAAGCAGGCACTCCAAGGATCTCAAGTCATAATATCTTGGTGAGTAATTCAAATCAATAAATGATCCACCTAAGCATGTGCATCAAAGATTACCCGGTCAAACAAGTAAGTGCTCAAAGACATTATGAAACTTGCCAATCTTGGATATGGGAGGGTTGATGAGGTGTACTATTGGGTAGGTATTTACCTAGGTTAAGGAGTTTTTTCCAAGAGATCCCTCTCTAATCCATGTGAAGTAGATGAAGTGATTATGGATCAAGACTCACTAGGCATGGGGTTCATGACATACAAGGGGTTGTATTGTCTCACTCATGGGTTCCTTTGTAGAGGGTGTGTGGCACCTTAATTTGCAATGCACTTTTTTTAAGCCCATCCTCTTTCCATTATTTGTTTCTTTCATGTTTTAAAGGATGAGTTCAAGGCCACTACCCTGGCATGGTTTCTAGATAATGACAATGTCACTCCCAAATACCTTGCGTAAATGAGAAGGTTGGCTTGTAATGAGACCCCCTTTCTCTTAGTTGTGTGACTGAGAGCCACTACCTTGGCTTGGTGGCCAGATGATGGTAATTTCACACCTCTAGATACCCATGATCATGATAAGTCGACTCGTGATGAGAACTCATATCCTCCAACTAATCCCCTAAGCATTCACTATCATTTATTCTTGTGGGTCCCCCTTTTCTTACAGAGAAGCATTTCATTACTTTCTCAGGGGATCCCAGGGAGAAGCATATAGAAGGTTTATATATAGGATTTTATCTTTTTATCCAACAACAATCTCTCTGGGCCTTCAACCCCCTCTTCCCATGGAATGAGGGACAACCCCTTCTTGGGTCAGTACACCCTAAAATCCCAAGAGACAAGGAAATGGGGGGTTTTAGGTGATGGAAAGTAGTAAGTATGGTTGGGAATGGTATGATGGATCTTCAAGGGAGTTCCTAGTATCAAACCCATTCTCGAGGAAGACCAATTACTAGGGCACAATGTCAACCACCAAGGTGAAACCGGGAAAAAGGCATAATATCCAAGCATATGTCATGAAATCTAAAGTAGTCTAAGATACAACATACTCAAAATGCCTCAAATATTGAAATGACACTCGCCATGATACCTGACTTGTACCTCATAGAGAAAGGCCTAGTGCCTCTTGGAAGTCAACTGGTGTGGTGGATGCCATATGAAAATATTGACCTCTGTGGTGGTGAGAAGGTTCCCCATCTGTGCAAGTGGATATTGTTGGTCATGTAGTCTCTTGACACTCCATATCTGCAACTTGAGGTCCTCGAGACATAATCTCCTTATTTATCCCAAAAAAATGGGGATAACACCTCCTTGATGATGCAAAATTGGGAATTAGTGACTCCACATGCAATTCCCTTATGCCTCTCCTCCATATGGGTTTTCCACATAATTTTTTCAATGAATTTATGAGCACCATCTTCCCTCGCCAACACCTTCACAATTTTCTCCTCTGTGACCAATAGTCGTTTCTCCAAATCATGCAATGTTATTTCATCAACATGGTGTGAGATGTCACACAAAGGAGAAATGTGAACTATCTTCCTCAAACAAGTTTTCCGATCTGCTCTCATCCTATAAATCAACCTCTTCATTGTCATCCACACATAGCTCCCACTCTTTGTCACATTCTGGTACAATCATGTCTACATCATCATACATATCATAAATAATATGAGGTATTGAATTCCTACTTGAACCATCTTCATCATTACTATCATACATAGGAAGAGATGTTGAATCCTTAACATTGACTGATTGGAACATATTCTCATAGTCATAAAAATTAGGACAAGATGTCATAGCCTCATCTTATCCATCGAGCACACTAGTGTCATCGGTCTCATCGTTTAGTTCTTGTAAGGTACCAGATCTATTATAATAGTCTAAAATAGAAATATTGCAGAGAATAACACCGAAACAACACAATATATGAAACCACAATGCCAAACTAATACCTTTATTGATAGGAAACAATTTTCACTTGCCTCTTCGGGGGGGAACCTCCATATGATCAATTCTCTATTAAAATAATTATCCAGACAAAAACTTTGTATGCCCTCGACTCCTGTTTATACTAAATCTATCTACCAAAATAACAATCTAGAGGAAGATCTTCTAGAAGTCAAAGCTTCTAGTAGCTCTTCTTACAATTGACCTATTATTCCTTATTAGTAGGCCTTTTTAATATTGGATTTTATTACATGGAAAACATATTATTCTACCCATGTGAGGGGTTAGGGAGTTTAGGTCCCTAACATGCTCTCCCCCTTAAAAAATAACCTTGTCCTCAAGGCTTGAGATGAGGAAATTTTTGTTGAATGGTAGGTGGCTCCCAGTTGGCATCTGCTAGATTTTTATTTTTCCACTGTACTAACACTTCCTTAATGGTTCACTGACAGAGACGACGCTCACGCTAGTCCAAGAATTCTTGTGGTTGAAACTAGATGGAGCCTTCTTCATCCAACTCGGGAAGACTGGTTTGAGTTTGACACTTAGTTCCATTAATCACCTTGTTTAAGCAGGAGACATGAAAAACAAGATGGAACTTAGAATGACTCGAAAAGATAACTGATAGGCCACCTGTCCCACTTTCTTGAGAACTATATAAGGACCATAAAATTTGGGCACCAATTTTTGAAAATGGTCAGCCTTGAGTGAAGTTTTCTTATAAGGTTGTAGTCAAAGAAACCCCTGGTCCCCTTCAACAAAGTGACATTTTGAGCGACCATGATCTACTTATTTCTTCATGCGATTATGAGCCATGAAGAAATTCTCTTCGAGGGTATGAAGAATAGCCTCTCAAACTGTAACAATTTGGTCAACCTCCTGGACCTTCAAGACACTGAGCATGTATGAGAGAACTGAAGGTGGATTTTGGCCATATATTGCTTCAAAATCAGTCATGTGAGTAGTTGTATGGTAAGAAGTGTTGTACCACCATTCAACGAGGGGTAACCATTGAGCCCACTGATTTTTCCTTTTAGATGAAAAACACTTAAAATATGTTTCCAAACACTTGTTGACAACTTCAATTTGACCATCATTCTAGGGATGATAGGTGGTACTGAAATGCAATTGGGTGCCCTGTAACCTGAACAATTCTTGCCAAAAATTGATGGTGAAAGTGGGATGTCTATAAGAAACAATAGAATGAAGCATGACATGAAACTTGAAGATATGATCCATGAAAAGTTGAGCCACAATGGAGGTGGTAAATGGGTGTTGAAGAGAACAAAAATGAGCATACTTGGAAAGACGGTCAACTACCACCATGATGACTGACTTAAGCCTCGATTTAGGTAAGCCAACAATGAAATCCATAGAGATATCCCTCCAAATAGTGGGTGGAATCGGAAGCAGTTGTAGTTTGTCGGGGGATTTTACTGTTTCTCCCTTGTTGCGTTGACATACATCACATTCCGCCACAAAAGTGTGAACACCTTGTTTCATACCATCCCCAAAAAGAGAACGTTTGACCCTGTCATAGGTTTTGGTAAACCTTGAGTGCCTAGTTGTGGGTGTAGCATGAAGCTCAGAAAGAACCATGGATTTAAGTTGTGACTATTTACTTAAATACATATGACCTATGTAGTGAATCTCATCATTGTGCCAAGAGTACCCTAGGGAAACTGGAGAATTGGCTCACAATTGTTGGATTAGACGTGAAATTTTTGGATCTTGCAGTCATTCCTGAAAAACAACTTGGAGACAATATGGTACAATGAAGGAGAGGAAAAAAATGGACCCTTCATCTTCATATTTTCTTGAAAGAGTGTCAGCAACCACATAGTCTTTGCCTTTCTTGTAAATGATCTCATAATCATATCCAAATAGATTAGTTACCCATTTTTGTTGCTCTGGGGATGGGAGATGTTGCTCCAGAAAATATTTGAGGCTATGATGATCTATCTTAATTTGGAATAATTTCCCCAATAGATAAGGGCACAAAAGATCCAATGCATGAAAAATAACCAACATTTCCTTTTCATAGATTGATTGGCTCAAATTTTGTTATGCTAGTTGTTTGCTGGTAAAGGCCAAAGGTCGACCATCTTGCATAAGGACTGCTCCAATTCCTCTCATGGAAGCATCACATTCCAAGACAAAGTTCTTTGTGAAGTTAGGAAGTGCCAAGACAGGAGTGGTGCACATAGTTGCCTTCAATTATTGAAAGGAATGATCAGTTGTTGGAGTCCAAGTGAAATAATTGTTTTTAAGGACAGAAGTGAGAGGCATCACAATCTTTCCATAATTCTTAACAAACTTGCAATAATAGTCTGTTAAACCCAGAAAATAATGCAATATTTTGAGATTCTTAGGGCAAGGCCAATCCTGCATAGCTTCAATCTTCTTAGGATCCACCCTTACACTCACCTTTCCAAAAATATGACCCAAGTACTCAACTTCTAGGGCTCCAAAATCACATTTACATTGTTTGAGGAAAAGTTGGTGCTAAGAGAGTATATGAAGAACTCGATCCACATGAGCAAGATGGGTTGGCCAGGTTTTACTATAGATGAGAATATCATCAAATAAAACTAAGACAAAATGACAGAGAAAAGGAAAAAATACATGATTCATGAGGCTTTGGAAAGTGGAGGGAGAATTACACAAGCCAAAGGGCATGACTAAGAACTCATAGTGACCCTCATGAGTTTGAAATGTGGTCTTAGGAATGTATGCCTCTTTCATACATATCTGGTGGTAGCTAGAATGAAGATCAAGTTTAGTAAATAACTAGGCACCACTTAATTCATCCAAGAGATCATCAATGAAGTGGGAGTGACTGGTTTAGGGCTAGGAATAAAGGAGGATTTTCTTGTTTGAGAAGAGACAACATGTTGTGCTTCCTTATCTCTTTTAGTATATTCCACCCAAATTTAGGGGCGAGTCACGAGGATGTGGGAACATATCTCATCCTTGAGGCCATTGATAAAGAATTATCGGAATAAAAACATCAAACATGCTCTCCATGTAGAAAGCCAATCGCTCAAAAGAAGCTATAAAGTCTTCCACTGTGGAAGATTGTTTCAACTTTGTCAAATGACCTAAATGGTAAGTGTTAGTGTCAAAGCATTCATAAATCTCTGCAACAAATTGTGTCCACGCCACATACCCTTGGCGGACATTTTTTCTCCATTGCCACCATTGCCAACATTCTTGATCTAGATGGAGAACACCATACTATAGTTTGGCCAACTCATCCATAATGACATACAAAGATAAATAGTATTCCATTTGAGTTACCCATCCAGTGGGATCCGATCCATCAAATTTGTTCACATCCACTCGTGGAAGGCGTAGGTCATGTTGAAAGTGATGGGGCTGAAAAATCTGGGAATTGGAGGAATTTTCACCTTTGGAGTGCAAAGGTGGATAAGAGGAGGTAAGGTCTCCAATAATGTTAAGCTTGGCACAGATCTGGACAACAAAGGATTCAAGATGGGTAGAGAGGTCCTATTTCAGGGTTTCCATTTTTGCATCTATGGTGGAATGCATTTTGTTATTTATGGAAGTAATATTGGCATTGATTTGTTGCACTTCCTTCTAGGCCTTTGTGAAATCAAATGACAAGGTATTGAGGCTGGCTTCAAGGTCTTGTTTACGAGTGTGAGCCATGATGAAGGGGGGAACCGGAAAGGGGCGGGTGGGACCACACAGAAAAGGGGTTATGGGTGAAGGGTATCACGACGATCAGGGCGACGATGGAAATCCAATGGGGTAAGTCCCAAATAAGGGGGCCGAGTCCACGAAAAAAAAATTGTTGAAAAATGATAGGTATGACTGCGATCAAGGTGAAGAGAGGAATCCAATGGGATATGGATCAAATAATGGTGAAGGTAGGATCCAATTTTTTTTTAACTCCTGTGGATGTATACTCTGATTTGAAGAATACTGTAGTTTTGAAAGGCCCAAGTTATTAATAGGAAAAAATGTGTAGTAATTTCGCAACCAAAATGTAGGAGGTAAAGTTACACGACAATAGATCTTGTATGTTCTGTTTTTGTTTCTGCCCCAAGGGTTAGGGTATTTAGGGTTTGTATAGACAAGGGTTTTCCCTATGCTATAGCTCTTTGATATACATGCGGGGTCCGACATTAGTACTCGGCCCAATCTCTCAGTTCACCAACTAAGGAGGCTAGACCATTCCCTTAGCCGTACTACCCGACTACCCAGGCACTAGAGAGTATCTTCCCAAGTGTTGTTCTTGGTAGCACTATAACAGTCAGGCGGTCGATTGGTTTATCTATGGAGGGATTCAATATATCTAGGTCGATTTGCATACAGGTGTTGTCTGATGCACTGCCACTCGAAGGGGTACCAACATGGGTTACAAGGGTGGCAAACAATGTGCGCTTAAGTACCACTTGTAGTTCCTGCATGTATGCTTCCCCGACTGCATATTTATGCATCGAACAACAAATATCTATAGCTTTAAGATGCCAGAATACATCTCTACCCTGAAAAAAAAGAACCCACAATTTTATGCCAAGGAAAGTTCTCTGATCCCACTTGTAAGGTATCGAATCTATTATAATAGCCGAAAATAGAAATATTGCAAAGAATAACAACAGAAAAACACAAGAGATAAAACCACAACACCAAAATAATACCTTTATTGATAGGAGACAATGTTCACTTGCCTCTTCAAGGGGGAAACCTCTAGCAGAGCAACGCTCTATTACAATAATTCCCCAGAAAAAAACTTATCATTCCCTCGACTCCGATTTATACTAAATCTATCTACCAAAAGAACAATCTAGAGGAAGATCTTATAGAAGCGAAAGCTTCTATTAGGTCTTGTTACATTTGACTTATTCTTCCTTATTACTAGGCCTTATTAATATTGGCCTTTATTACATGGAAAATATATTATTCTACCTACGTGAGGGGTTAGGGAGGTTAGGTCCCTAATAGTTCTGATGATGTATCATAGTTTGATATTTGGTCTTCCTCTATGCACACATCCTTTTCGTGGCTAGATGCATGTTCCTCCACCTACTCTTCATGCTTACCCTTTTTCATTTCCTTCCCCATGCCATTAAAATAATCCTCGTCCAAATCAATGGGCTGGCTTCCGTAAAAGAGAGTGTAAAAGTTTTTAAAGGGAAATTATGCACATATCTCTTCCCTTAATTTTAGATACTCCTGATATTGAGGCAATATATTCTTTGTTGCTAGCACCATCTTGGCTTGTTGAACAATTTCCAAGTTTTATCTGAGAATTTTGGAGTTTTTTTTATTCTCTTGTCCATGGAAGGCATTGATGATTTCTCCCTTCTCTGTATCCCATTCATGTTTGGTGCAATCACGGGCTGGAAATATCACCAACTCTGATACCACTGTAATGTCCCCAATGCTTAATAGGATAGAATATTAGTGTTTGTTGTCCAATGATGTTGCTTATGGTTGGGTGATTCTGTCAAACACTTTGTATTCATATGTTTCTATGCTATATTCCTGGTTGATAACTTTCTTCAACATTTTGCAAGTGTTTTTCCAATGGACATTTCGTCAAACATATTACATACCACATAAACATGAGAAATAAGAGACAATGATAAAATTTTATTATTAATGGTGAACAACCATACAATATACTCCAACAACAATAACTAAAGGCTATTATGCAATTGTAACAGGCTCCTAAGAACACAAATAACAGTCAAAGCCTGGAAAAATGGTGCCAATATCTCTACTGAAGATGATGTTACTCTATTTCAAATCAGAACATGGATAGAAACCCTCCCCAATTCTGCAGTACTTCTATGATCTTTCTCTAATCCGCCTCTGCTCAGCCGAATAGCCAATCGACTGGTCGTACTAGTGCGTCTTTGCTCATCTACAGAGATCCTCGCTTGAAAAAGCTTGATATTCAACGGTGCCTCGTGGGACGAGGCTTCACAACACACAGAGGCCTTGTAAGACACCCTATACTCAACCCATGGGTTTGTCATGTATCATGCTTTCTCAGAAACCCTCCTCGTACCTGCAAAGTTTGAGTACGACCTCCTCTAAAATATTCACCAACCTTCTGTGTGAGTCGATCTACCTCCACTAAAAACAAACCCAAAACTGAAGCTCCAATGAAGACCTTCTATGGATCCTCCTCTTTGTCTAAGCTCCAATGGAAATCCTGGGTGGATTCCCCTCTTGTCTAGCTAGGGTGAATATTGCATCACCAAAACGAAACCAATAGTGGAAGGGTTTTTCTAAACCCTAACGAAACAATGGCTCCAAGAGCACTTCCAAAATGAGAGATCAAATCATAATGTCAAAGTGAGGCTCTACCCCTCCTTTTATCCTTTCTCCATGTCTTCTAGAACTTTCTCTTTTTTTACCAAATCTAATGTAACCCTTATCCCCTTTTTGACTAAATCAAATATGACCCTTAAACCCCTTTTTCTTTCACTTTAGGATTAAAAGTCACTTTTAATGGATAAGTAACTTATTAATTCTAATGTCACTTTAAATACACGACATCTCCTAACTAAGTGACATTAAATAACCCTTTTTGACTCCCTTTTTCTTCACTCACAAACTACTGAAGTCATTTCCATTGTTGAACAAGGGAATCCAAAAATGGGGACATGACACCACTCTAATTAGAAAATTGTGAGAAAGGGTTTTCTTCTCCTCCTACCTCTAATTACAAAAGTGTGAGAAAGAGCATATACTCCTTATCCCACTCCCTTGAATTGTTAAACTGTGAGAAATGACTAGTGCTCCTTCTCCTCATTTGAATAGGAAACCTTGAGAAAGGGTTAGTGCTCCTCTCCTCCTCCATCAAAAAATTGAGTTTCTCCTTCACCTCCTCACTTGAAATACAAAAGTACGAGAAAGGGTCGATGCTCCTCCTCCTCAATAAAATCAAAAAAGTGTGAGAAAAGGTCAATGTTCCTTCTCTTCGTCACTCAAATTATGAAAACGTGAGAAGATGACGGTGGTCCTTCTACTCCTCACTTGAATTACAAGTGTAAGAAAGGGTTTGCAATATTTTTCCTCCCTCAAATTACTAAGCCGTGAGAAAGATCTAGTGCTTCTCCTCCTCCTCACTTGAATTGGAAAAGTATTAGAAAAAACTAATGCTCCTTCTCCTCTTCACTTAAATAAGAATAAAAAAGAGTAGGTTTTCCTTCTCCTCCCACCTTAAATTACTAAATTCTAAGAAAATGAAGGTGCCCTTTCACCTCCTCACTTGAATTACAAAAGTGTGAGAAAGGTCAATAATCCTTCTCCTTACTCACATTAGAAAAATGTGAAAAACTCATAGTGCCCCTTCTTCTCCTTCCTCAAATTATTAAAATATAAGAAAATAAAAGTGTTCCTTCTTTTCATCCCTCACATGAGTAAAGTGTCAAAAAAACTCCTTCGTGGTAAGTTTCAAAGCTTATTTCCCAACTAAATTTAATAATAATTTTATGTTCCTTAACATTACGAAATTTTGAAAATAAAAAGAAAATGAAAACTTTATAAATTTTTCCATATTCTACATTTGACAAAATTTTGTTTTTATTATTTGTTATAGAGTTTATAGACTTGAATTTGAAAGCATAATTTAATTAAAAAACTTCCTTGAATAAAAAACTAATATGATGTTGTACTTATAAGAGATAAAAGGTAATCCCTATATTTATGAGATGAGTTCTAATATTTAGTATTGTGCTTATAAGAGATAAAAGGTAATCCCTATATTTATGAGATGAGTTCTGATATATTTTTATATTTATGAGATGAGTTCTGATATATTTTTAGTTATATTAGCATATAAGAATTTAGGATTTAGGGAGTTAGTTAAAATTGATAACAAGGAAAATGATGTGAAAATTATGAAATAAATGCATTTGACAATCTTAGTGTTAAACATGTTCTTAAAACTCTTAATAGATTGAGATAAACCAGATACAATAAAATGGAATTTGGAGATTTTAAATTAGCATTGAATAGTGTAATAATAATGATTAAAACTTTCAATAGATTGTAACAAACAAGATAAAATAAAATGAAATTTGGAGATTTTAAATTAGCATTAAATAATATAATAATAATAAATAAAAAGATAAAATGAAATGAAATTTGGAGATTTTAAATTAGCATTAAATAGTATAATAATAATAAATAAAAATTGTTTTCACTAATATATAAATCAATTAGTGATAAAATGCATTATTAAAACACTCCAAATTTTAGTAGTGGTGGTTGAAATCAACCATTCTAAACCTAAAGTTAATAGAAATGAACCATTCAAACCAGTGTCAGTCAATGCAAGCCCATCCTACTCAATTTTACTGCAAACGAGTAGATAGAAAACGAGTGGGTAGAATGTTGTTAATACTACATTATTTGCCATAATTTTTAATGTAAAATTATCTTCACATGTGGGGCCATGCTTGCCAAACAAACCTTTTTTGGACGATAATGGAAAGTTTTGCACCTATATTGGGTTTCGGGACCATAAAGGTTATCCATAGCTTTCTAGTTAGATATCGGTATTGTTTCTAATGGTCTAGTCATTCAGAGCAATGGATAGTGTTACTTCTGGTTCTCGTTATGATTTGATGGAATGATTTGGTTGTTCTTTTTATGACATGCCACTGCATCCTAATCTAAATGAATGAGTGTTAGTGTCTGGTTGCTAATTGGCAAATTTATCATTTTCATTTTTGCAATGTGGAGATCTATGGGTGAATGTGCTTGCATTTACAGATTGCATGTAATGGTTTTTTTGGGGTTGGATTTCAGGTGCCTATTGTATGTAATGGTTGTTTTCATTTTGTTGGATTCCAGGTGCCTATTGCATGAAAGGTTGATAAGATGAAACAAATCCTTAAAAGAATATATTAAATTTTATCTGGTGTTAATATTTTAATTTTTGTTAATCACTTATGTGGCAATCAGTTTGCTATCAAAGTAATTTTTAAATATGATTAGGTAAATGTAAAAAAGTAAACACATAAAAGGGTATACCTATTGACAATGGGCAGATTTAATAGGGGTTTAGTGCTTAATAAGTTTTCTATGGATAGAATTAAATATGACTGGAATATTCTTAGTAGTCACACAAAATAAATGACTGTGATTTCAATCATTAACTTCCTAGCTATTATAAAGACATCCGTTTATGTGTTTACTTTTTTACATTTACCTAATCATATTTAAAAATTACTTTGATAGCTAACTGATTGCCACCTAAGTGATTAACAGAAATTAAAATATTAACACCAAATAAATGAAGCTCAACCGTTTATTTGTTAATCAATAATAAAATTTAATATATTATTTTAAGGATTCTTTTCATCTTATCAACCTTTCGGCGTTAATCAACCACAATTGTGTGGCTGTGCTAGTAATAGCTAAGAAGTTATGATTGAAATCACAGCTATTTATTTTGTGTGACTACTAAGAATATTCCAGCCATATTTAATCCTGTCCATAAAAAACTTATTAAGCACTAAACCCTTATTAAATCTGCCCATTATCAATAGGTGTATGCCTTTAGGCTTAATAAATGATGATGAAAATTTAAGAAAAAAAAAAGATATTTGTTGAAATTTGCACATATAAAGATGACATACGCAGAGAGTTTTAGAGACTGCTAAATTCCTCAAAACCAGACACTGCATTATTAACGCATTATCCATTCATTTCAGAAGTACAATGAGCATCAGAAGGGAAAAGCTCCACCAATAAGACGGAGACCCCAGAGGTGAAAAACTCCACCAATAAGACGGAGAAATACGATTCCCTCCAGAGGTGAAAAGCTCTGTATTATGTATAAGTTAAGGTTTCTGTTTTTGTTTTTTCTGGATAACACTGTATGGATTTTGTTTTACTAGACGTTGTACACAGAGAAGTATACTCTACTGGCACATGACTATACTAGCGTCACGCGTGTGTTTTATATATTTTCATGTGAGGTGTCCATGGATTGGTCGCTTGAATGAAGGATAATCAGAGACCTGGGTTGAGTGTAATTCATCCAGATCCTATGGTGAGGCTGGGGATTTTATTCACAGTATAGAAATCGATTTAACAGACAAAAAAGAATGATGTTAACGTAGAAGCCTATCAGCCAGAAAGCACTAAGGACACAGCGATGATTTTGTTTGTGAGGGTGAGAACTTGCTGAATCTCAGAGAAGACAAAGTCTAGTAAGACAGAATGGTTGCAGTATGAATATAAAGGAATCGACGGTGACATTGACATGGAATCTCAGAGAAGACAAAGACTAGGAGTAGGACTTAGTGGTTGCTGTATGAATATAAATGGATCGAGGATGAGATTGACATGGATACTGGGTCTGAGGCAGAATCGGGGAAAAATATTCACGTGAAGAGGAGTGACCAACAACAATTTTATAATAGAAGAGGAAGTGATAGTAACTTTGGATGCCTTTTCCGAGAGTCTGTTGAGCGCTGGTTTGTTTGATTCTGTGTTTGATATGGGGCAAACGCCAAATGAGAGACACACCAAATGGTTCGGCCAACTGCAATCTCATCAATCAACACCCATTTGGCTTTTGTTCTGCCCCCACATGAAAGCCCAGTTAAAAACACACACTACGATACCATTTACCCTGTTGTTTTCGGTGCAAAAACACCATGCCCGACACAGCTTCAGCCAAACCCACGACTGGATTTCCTTAAAAAAAAAAGTATTACTGCAGCATCTTTTTGATCAAATTTTAGGCGGCTGAGATGAAATGAATTATTTGCTTGGTGTCTTGCTGTCAAGGCAATTATACTCGACAATTTAATAAGCTTTAGAAATTGTCTGGAGCAGCTTGGGGCTGGCTGGATCACATGGCACTGAACTTTGAAGTTGCTGCGTTCTTTTGTCATATATGGCTCCACTACTCTATATACTCTCGATCATACACCATACAAGTCTCCACTGAGTTCAATTCCTCTCAGCGCTTGGGATTCGATCCTGTGCGGGTAGTGTCTTGGAATTTTGTAGAAATGCCATCATTATCTGATGCTTTTAGAAGTGTTCCTGTTCAGTGTAAGGAGCCAGACATTAGCTTAATGGACGAGGTTCCAGAATTGTATATATGGCCACAAGAGGATCAGCAAGCCTTAGAAGAGAGCATTGGTATTGATATACCAGTAATTGACTTGAAGCATACAGGAGTAAGTCGAGCATCAGAGGGCTCTGTAATAGAGCAGGTGAGAGCTGCCTACGAGGATTTTGGTGTGTTTCAGATAGTTAACCATGGAGTTTCGCAGCAGTTGTTGGAAAGAGTAGAGAATCAAGGCCAACGCTTGTTTTCTCTTCCGCTGGACCAAAAGATCAAGGCACGACGATCCCCTGATGGAGTTACTGGCTATGGAATGGCCAGGATTTGCACCTTCTTTGACAAGCTTATGTGGTCAGAAGGATTTACGTCCATTGGGTCTCCATTAGAGCATGCCAAAAAGCTTTGGCCTGATGACTTTCAGGATTTCTGGTATTTATAATTCTTCTTCTTCATTAGCTTAGTTTTTGTTCAGAAATTGCCTACTACAACAGGTCTTTGACGGATTAATACACCACCTTCTGCAAAAGTTTGATAATGCTAATCATAGATTTAGTTTATATGTTTTTTTTGGTTTGACAATGCAGTGGCCAGCACTAGACACTTGAAAGGAAAAAAACATTATTTAATTTATGCTAAACAATACTATTTAATATTATTGTATAAATTTATTTAAATAGATTTTTTAAGACATAATATTAAGAAATTATTTTTCTTCAGAAACTCTGTAAACAATAAACATCAAAATAATAATGCATTTAAGTATATAAGTTAAGAAATCCGCATTTAATTATGTATATTATTAAATGCTTGACTTCATAGGGTACAGTACACCTGGGAATATATACCAGGGTACAGTACACCTGGGAATATATACCACTGAATGCATCAAATGCCACTTCTTTCTGTTTGAACATTCAAACCTTCTCTCCTCGGTGGACGTGCAGGGAGTTACCATGAGATCAAATTCTTGGTCAATGTAATATAAGATGAAATCTTGGATCAGCGATTAATTTGTTATTAGAGGGTTAGTTTTGTTGGCCTCAGGGATTGAATTGTACCAATATATAATTCATCAGAATCGTTATCATTCTTTGTTAAAACGGTCAAAACCCTCAGAGGGTTAGTTTTGTTAGCCTCAGGGATTGAATTGTACCAATATATAATTCATCAGAATCGTTATCATTTTTTGTTAAAACGGTCAAAACGCTCAGAGGGTTAATTTTGTTGGCCTCAGGGATTGAATTATATAAATATAATTCATCAGAATCGTTATCATTCTTTGTTAAAACGGTCAAAACGCTCAGCAAAGTTTGAAGCTTTTTATACCTTAAATTCATCAAGAATTTATACCTTACCTTACTAGTAGGCAAGGAATTTGATTTGATAGGACGCTGGTTTAACTACGAGATAAGAGGTAAATTATCTGAGTGTGAATGTTTTCATTGGGTATAATTGTTATAATTTTTTTTTGGATAAAAAGTAAATTATTTGAGTGTGAATGTTTTCATAATTGGTCATAATTGTTATGAAATTTTTTGGAAATAAACTGTGTAAATATTTTTGAAATATATAACCAGTAGACACTTCACCCATCATCAAGGATAAATCATCATCAAAGACAAGAGAAGCTTCTCTTATCTTTGATGATGGATTGATTTGATGTGATGTTGGTTTAACTTCTAGATAAGAGGTAAATTATCTGAGTGTGAAAGTTTTCACAATTGATCATAATTATTATGAAATTTTCTGGAAATAAACTATGTAAATATTTTTGAAATATGTAACCAGTAGACACTCCACCCATCATCACGGATTGTCCAGACACTCCAACCAATAGACAAGAGAAGCTTCTCTTATCTCTAATGATGGGTGGATTGTCCAGCCTTTTTCTCTTATCCCTGATGATGGGATGGGTTAACTGTCCATTATAAACTTTGAAACCTGGGAGGTATCAAAAATATTATAAACTTTGAAACCTTGGAGGTATCAAAAATATTTACACAGTTTATTTCCAAAATAAAGGATAAATTATTCAAATTTTTATGTTTTATGGAGAGCTGATGTATTGCAACATATTTTCATATTAGCAGTTTGCTCCGTGAACATTCTGTCTTAGCAATATTTCTGAACATGATTTGGGCTGTCTTCTAACGCCACTGCCCTCTACAGTGAGATTATAGAGGAATACGATCATGCAATGAAGGATCTGGCGAGCAAACTGATGTCACTTATACTAGAAAGCCTCGGACTAAGACAAAGAGATTACAATTGGGGCGGCGAGAACTGCGCAGCATTGCAGATAAACCACTATCCTTCCTGTCCCCGGCCAGCCCAAACAATGGGCATGGCCGAACATACGGATTCCACTTTCTTGACTGTCCTTTATCAGGGAAGCGTCCAAGGCCTTCAAATCAAGCGCTCAGACGGCATGTGGATTGTCGTCCCCGCCATACCCAATGCATTTGTCGTCAACGTTGGAGATCTTTTACAGGTAACCATCATAAATAAGTACTGCTCGTGCTTTGATAGCTATCAAATCTGTGAGAAATAATATGTGATTGAATTTAAATTGCATGCAGGTCCTAAGCAACGGCAGATACAAAAGTGTGGTTCATCGAGCCGTTAACAATATCAAGCCCAGACTTTCTTTTGCATATTTATGGGGTCCTCCTCTAACTGCTGTCGTAGAGCCTGCTCCACAGCTAGTCGATTCCAGCCACCCTCTCCTGTACAGAGCTCTTACATGGAATGAGTATCTGGTTGTGCGGGCCAAACATTTCGGCAGAGCCTTTGAATTTTTCGCAAACGTTCAATAAGCTGATGATTGCATCTTGTCAATGTCCATCTGCTGAATCCGATTATTTCACCTCACAACGGCATTGATAAGACCACGGAATCATTCCAAACAAAACCTAAAGAAACCCAAATATTGTATTACCGTACACTCTTCCTGTGTCTACAGAATATACATCTTACGATCGCCTGTTGGACAATTCAGCTGACCCCTGTGGAGGGCCGTTGTAATTTTGATACTTTGGCTGAATTATAAATCTAAAAATATAGATTTTGGCGAACCTAAATTTCAAACCGCCTTTGTGGAAAAATAGAACAAATTTAAATTTTCTGGAAAAAATGGTCTGGGATTTTTTGAACATAGATTTTGGTGAAATCTTCTGTTATTTAAATTGTATTTTGAATATATAAATGGATTTAGCATTTTGAAAAATTTTCACAGCACTTGAATTATACAAATTCAATCACTCAAATCTCTACAGTGCCAACAACTTTTGACCAAATTTCAGTAAAAATTGATTGAAAAAAATTACCAAAATAAAAACAAATTGAATAAAAAAATATTTTTTTAAATGATTTAAATTAATGTTTAGCCCTCATCAAAGTTAGAATGTGATTCTCAAGCATAATATCTCCAACTTTTATATATATATATATATATATATATATATATATATATATATATATATATATATATATATATATATAAACATTTAAAAGATGGTCTTCTAATTGATAGGTCTATAAGAAAAAAAAATATGACATCTTATTTTTTTATTTAACATTAAAAATAAATCATTAATTTTTTTTTTAATTTAATTATAAAATTGAAAATTGAAAATGACTTTTTCAAAATATTAATTAATAATTTTATATAAAAATGAAAATTGAAAATATTGTTTTCAAAATATTAATCAATAATTTTATATGAGTGTAATATTTAAAATTTGACCTATTAAAAAAAAAACCTTACAATAAAATTTTAAAAGTTTACAAATAAACTTTGCATAAAGTTTAAAAAGTTTAAAAATACTTCTCAATAAAAAGTTTGAAGTTAACATCATGGTAATAACATAAAGGAATTATAGAGTTAAGGCCAATACTCTTGAATCTTGCTAATATGGTTAAAATACCAACTTCTTATCCATGATAAAGCCCCAAAGTATAGGTGTAACTTTAGGAAACTAAGAGGAAGTGTTTTCAAAGTAAATCTTTGTGCATAAAAAAAATTACTATGTCAATAAAAATAAAGACTATAGTTCTCATCACCTAGTAGTGGAAGGAGCTAGATGATGAGTATATTGTAATTCCAACAACCCACTAAACAACAACAACAACAACACAATTTAAGTTTTTGTAATTCTCAATTCAATAATTCTCTCATATACATGTAACTAAAATGTTCTATTTAGTTTTATTAATTTACATCTCCAATCTTATATTTTATGGAAACACATTATCATTTATTTGTTTATCTTTTTCTTTGTTTTAAGCTAAGTTGTTCTTAACAATAAATAAATAAATTATATCTCAATCTCATATTTTATTGAATTACATTATCCTTTATTTATTTCTCTTTTTCTCCATTTTAATCTAATTTGTTGGTAATCCATTTTTATAATTTCTTGCATCATATTATTACTTCATTTATTTAGATTTCTAATTTTGGATTAAGTTATCGGTAAGAATGAACAATAATTTTTTTATTATTATTATTATGCATGCTTTAAAGTTTATGCTTACAAATTATATCTATGGACATCTATTACATTTAGATTTTTACTTTCCATCAAATCCATGTTTTATGTTTATAACTTTGATATGTGACCATGTCATTTGTCTCTAAATTATTATAGTTTGAGTGTTTGTTTCAAGTATATATGCATCAGATTTGGATCAAATTTTTACTTTCCATCAATCCATATTTTATGTTTGTAACTTTGATATGACTATGTTCTTTGTCTCTAAATTGTCATAGTTTGAGTGTTTGTTTCAAGTATATATGCATCAGATTTAGATATATTTGATGTTGTAATTTGATTGTTTCTTTGAAATATATAAATATAATTTCCATTTTTTACATACTTATGTTTAACTATAAAAATATGTAGTTCAAATGAAGAATTAACTCTCAGAATAAACAAAATCTAGGATTCATTCATATTCTCAATTACACTTGCAACATTATTTCACTTATATGTTTTTGTTAATGCAAGTTTCTCTTCAAATGGGAAATTAATTCTAATAATCTACAATATCTAAGATTAATTCATATTTCCAATTACATTTACAACATGACTGAAAATAAAAATGATAATTATACTTTTTATCATAATCTGCATTATATATATATTTTAATTTCTTTTAACTGAATTTTTTTTTATACATTTTTTATATTATTCATATTATAATTTTTTGTATACCTTCAATTACATCTTTGGTTTTTAGATTGTTTTATTCCATTTGAAAGATTAATTATCACAGTATTTCACTATTATATTTCAATTTTGTTGATATTTTAAAATACAATTTTACTTTATGTTTTAATTAAAAAAATATTTATTTTTAATTATATATTTATAAATAAAAAACTTCTTTACATTTTCCTTTTTTTTCAAAATAAAATATATTTATTTAAATTATTTCTCTATATAAATAAAAAAAAATAAAATATATTTATTTAAATTATTTCCATACATAAATAAGAAAAGTAGATTTTTTTTTTCATGTGCAAATATATATAATCAGCTTGCTTTTGTTTTACGTCATCTGCAACAACGTGGACAAATTGTTTCAACATCATCGTCCTCCCTGTACTTCTCTGGTTTCCTGCCCCACAAATTCATACATTCCAATCTGGCCGTACGTTTACACGTGGGCTAATTTCGTCATGCGTTTTAATTTTCGATCTCAAATGTAAATCTATCTATCAGCGAAGGTAAATTTTTTTATTTATTCATTTTTTCAATAATATTCCAAACTTTTTCATTTTATTTTAACCTGTCATTAAAGAAAAGGGAAAAGAAAATTTATAGCATAATTTTTGTTTTAAGAAAATCATGTCATATCCATATATGCATCTTGATTTTGTACCATTAACATGTTTCTGATCAAGACTTTAACATCAGAAACATGCATCTTGATTTTGAACCATTAACATATTTCTTTAACCAATTCAAAAAAAAAGTTTTCTCCTTTAAAAACTGAACTCACATAATATATAAATTACAACTCAAAATAATTGTGAAGATAACTTAAATCACATTCAATGAGACAAATTTATGTGGCAAAACCTTGACAATGTGCCAAGGAAGCATCCACGGGGCAAGTTATAGGTATTTTAATTGCTCAGATTAAAATATTATAATCTTCTCAAGACATGTTTAAAAACTTTCTAATATGCATTTTAATGTGTATTAGTATCCATTTCTTCTTTCATTGCTATCTTTCATTTAACACTTTCAATAAAATCCATCTCTTCTGGATAACAATAAGGTTTTCCTTCATTAGAAATCAAAGCAATAGATGGAATATAATATCCATACCTTTTAGGAGGATAGAATATAATATCCATATCCTATATATTTTCTGCATTCTCATCTACTTCTTCAAAAGCTTCTCCCCGCTCCCTATTTTTTGTAGATGGTTGAGTTTTCAACCGAATTTGTTGATTTTGTGGTACTTGTTCATGTTTCATTTTGAATTCTACTATGTTTGATTTTATGAGAGGATTTATCAAATACTACATCCCTACTAATGATGATTTTGTTGGTAGTAGGATCCCACAACCTATATCCCTTAACTCCATCACCATAACCAACAAAAATACACTTCTTTGATATGGAGTCCAACTTAAAATGTTCATCTAAAAACAAGAGCATAAGCATCACAACAAAAAAAATTCAAATTTGAGTAATCACAATAATGAATTGTCCACACCTCTTCATGAATCCTATAGTCTACTGCAAGTGACGGTGACCGATTTAATAGATAGCAAGTTGTAGTGTCTGCTTCTGCCCACAACTCTTGTTGTAACTTGTCATTACTGATAATGCTCCCTTCTCTCTCTAGAAGAGTCGTATTCATAATTTCAGTCATGTCATTTTGTTGGGGGAGTGTAAATTGTGGTTTTATGCATTTTGATCCCAACTTCCTTGTGATAATTTTCAAATCCCAAAGATGCGAACTCACCTCCATTATGCATTCTTAAACACTTGATTGACCTGCTAGTTCTCTTTTCAACCAATACTCTAAATTGCTTAAATACATTAAACACATCATCTTCTCTTTTAAGAATATAGACCCACAACTTTCTAGAGAAATCATCTACAAATGTCACAAATTATGATGATCCTCCAAAAGAAACTGTAGGGGATGCCCCCCAAACATTTGAATGAATATAATCTAGAATAACCTTACTTATATGACTACATATTTTAAACTTATGTTTACATTGCTTCCCAAAAACACAATGCTTGCATAAATCCAAATTCAAGTATTTTAAATATGGAAGTAACTTACGGTGTATTAGTACCTTTATCTCTCTCTCTTTCTCATATGGCCTAGTTGTTGATGCCATAAACAAGTAGTTTCATTTTCTTTTTGAGATGCCACTGCTACTTCATTTATTTGAGTACTCCCTTCTATTTTGTAAAGATTCCCAATCTTTGGAGCCTTCAACCCTCACCTCTAGGCACATTACAATGGAGTACCCTAAACCTTTTTTAAAGTCTTCATTACATGTAATACACATGAACAATACCATAGGATGCCAAAACCATGGGCTTGAAAACAACTATTGTTGACCTAAAATGGATTTAACTCATTGAATCTTTCATCGAGTCAAGTTTAACCCAACATTCCCCCCTTTTAAACTTGACTTGGGGTAATTATCTAGGTCCTACCCCCCTCAAAGTTTATAACCAAGGTATTCAGAAATTTGACATATTCTCCCCCCTATCACCTAGGTCTATGTCTTGACTTTACTGGTAAATTACCACAGGTATGCATTCCTAACTAGGTCTTGCAGTTGTATGCTCATTTACATATAATTCAACTCCATTGTAATACTAATAATAATTTCTTTTTATTTATATAGTGTTTTTATTGCCTCTGGGACTCCATGGGAATGCACTCACCATGTCCATTACTTCTTTTACCGACACTTACAAATACTACCATCATCTCTCCTTTCCCTTTCTTTGATCCCCACCTATGCCCATTTTATAAAGTGTGGCCGACACACCATAACATACAACGTATCCACTAGGGGCATCATAATTGTAATCCCCATTGCCATATGGATACGTCGTTGTAGGTCCATTTTCATAACCAGACACTCTGTTGGGACTATGCCCACCACAACCAATGCCTACTAGTCCCTTTGAGCCATAGCCTACCAAATTCACCCTTTCACTATCAATGCCTGTTGCGCCTCTTTCGTCACCTTGGTTAGCAAATAAGAGGTGATTGCAAGCTCAATTGGGTCTGCTGAGCAGGACAACTGTAGAGAAAAGAGTTAGAGAAAGAAAAACAAAATTATAACTAAGAATTAAACTAATAGATGCAATAAAAACAAAAATCATAAGCATAGGGACATAGAGATAACAAGAACAAAAAGACCCAATGTCACCAATGTTTGAGGCTGATCTATTGATGAAAAC
>ML780167.1:408866-420915 GCA_009831015.1 Picea engelmannii | reverse complement strand
GCTGAGCTTATTCACATTCTCCTACCTACCCTATGCTACTGCTCATTTTGTTAAATCAAATAATACAAAAATTCCAATGAAGCCAATCAAGTAGCTTCTGAGACCAGTTGATTGCTTGACTGCTTGTTAGCACAGTGAAAAGCGTAGCTTGACCTTTTTCCCATCGACTCAAAACTGCAAAGTGAAAAAGCCACTACCCAAAACATGATTGATCTTTATCATAGAGACCTCGAAAATATTGAAAAACAAAAGTAATGTTAGGGAAATATTGAGGCTCCACAGTGAGAAAATTCTCCATATAGGTCGCTACAGGATCAAGGTAGAAATGACATGTTCCTTGATTCTTGGATGGTAGCGTTGGCACTGTATCTACGTTATTTTCATCCTTATGCATTTCCTGACATGGCTGCAACTTTCCTGATGGGTTTTGAAATGATGCTTCTGCTGAACACACCCCTGTAACTGACTATCTAATCATATCCCTATCATAACAACTTTTTATCTCATGACTGGTGAATGAAGAATGATTTTGACCACACAGGCCATCCAACCGATCAACTATTGGATCCTGAAAAGACCGACAAGACTATTGCATTGACTCAAATGAAATTTCCTGACCTTTTATGTATTTATCCTTCAACACTTGTCCAAGAGTCTCCTTCAAAACTTGAAATGATTTAAAGCACAATGGTACAGAGTTCCTTTGGATTAACTCATAATTTGTCTCAGGCTCTAAGCTTTCATCAAGAATTTGAAAATCAATGTAGGTCAAGGGCTGCGATTACGGGTTTAGAACAACCTCCATATCCTTAATGGCATCTTCAACTGATTGATCAGAGAAATTTATGTCTTCACTATTTACAATTGACCTAGAGTTTCTTTTCAGAAATTGAAAAGATGAGAAACATAAGGGCAAAGTGTCTTCACTTACTCTGAGATTTTCTGTCTCTTCCTCATCGCTGTCATGATTGTTGAGCACGGGATGATTGTCACATATGAATTGTAAATGATCTCCTTCCTGCCAATGACATGTTGTTGATTTCTCTGAACAAACAACCTCTATTTCAGCTTCATGATCATTCTCATACTGGTTACATTTGGGTAAATCATCCATGGATGAAATGCCATTGAACATGCATATCATGTCAACTGGTTGTTCCTCTACAAGTTGAGATGGAGCTTCATCTTTGACTGTGTTGTGAATTGAATACATGAACGAATCATTATTCAATCCATGGTACCCAAGATGAACAGAAAAATGTTTGGGAACTATGACCATGTATTTCTCCGAAATCAATGGAACATGATGTCTTTGGACAACAAGCTCCTCTTTTATGTTAATCTTCTGCATCAGCTTTTCCATGACACTGGCCAAAATCTGTAGTTTAGCTTCTGATGATTTCAGCTGCTCCCTTTCTTTGTCCTTTAAATTTGACCTTTTGATCAACAAGTTGGTCTCCACATCAACTGCAATGCTCTGCATTTCTTCAAGGCTTGCAGTATTCCTTTCTCTTAATTGGAATGCCATCTCAGGATCAAAGGCTTCTGGGGAATGCAATTTGGCTAAACCAGGAGGTGGCCTTACATCCACAGGTATTGAATGATACACCTCATTGAACCTCGTTGAAAATTGTTGTACTGTTTCCCCGGGTTTTCTTTTCAAGTGGTCATACTCTTCTAGGAGGAGGAAAACATTTCTCATGACCACCCATCTATCTAGGAAAACTTGCATAAATTGATTAAAATTTCTGATGCTTGTAGCTGGAAGGTTCTTAAACCAATCTTTAACTTTACCTCCCAAGGACAGGGAAAACATCCTGATACAGACATCATCATCTTCAACCTCATAAAGGTCAAAGAAATCCTCAAGGTTTTGAATATGCTTTTTAGCAGTAATATTGGTATTCTCTCCATCAAACCTGGGCAGATTATCGATGTAGTTGACAGGGAGGTTATGGAGAATGGGAGGCAAATCTAGAGGCTGATATCAGTCTGGGATTTTTGCAAGCACAAGAGATGAAGCAAGAGGCTTACAACCATCCAGAGGTTTCGTAAGAGTAGGAGATAAAGCAGGGGGCTTATGTCTCACTAGGATTTCTACAGATGCATCTGGGATGTACACAGGTGTATGAATATGTACATAATCTACAATTTGGGGTTTAGTATCTTGAGGCTCTTCAGGTTGAAAATGATCATCCTGAATTTCAACAATATACTCTAGACCAGGTTCATGATAAGAGAGAAAGTAATTGCAGATGAAACCAAAGATGTTTTGAATGCAATTTGAGCTTGAGTACCTGGTCTTTCTAGGCTACTTGGCCATGCTTCAGGTTCTTCCTCCAGTGGAGTCTTCGAGTTGGCACTGTCTGGAGCTGATTGGAGTCGCCAGGTGAATGATCTCAGCCTTCTTGTGTCTGGTCATTGTCCACCATCAGTGATCAGATCTAGAGCATTGAAGTGTACTACTGGGTAAAGTTCCCCAGTGGAGTCGCCATTATGTTAGCACTCTGTAATTTGCCCAAGGCTGTGAGGTAGTCACAGAGGCAACATCAAAACCACTTCGAGTCTCGGATCTAGCCCTCCAAGACTCAGAGAGGGATCCCTCTATCTGATATATCTTTGTTTGAAGAGGTATTAGGCTAGTTATGCAAGTGTGGGGTTGGGGTTTTTAAATGGTTGTTTTGGAACAGCAAGGAGGGCCATTGGGCAAATGGGGTCTGTGCTTAAAAATGTGATTCACTCTCAGATATTAGACATAACTCTTAACAGGGCAAGGTAGTGGAAGTGTTGGATCGAATTAATTTTTGATGGTGTCGATTTGAGGAAGAACTTGGGGATGAAAAAGAGAGCAAATGAGCAGTTAAGAATTCATAAACTAGCTTTTTAGAGGAGAAACATAAAGATTATCACAAGATCAGATGCAGAGTATTTCATAATAAATTATTCTCTGTTACTCTTCTTCTGATAATAAGAAATTGAAAAACAAATGAAATGATAACAGGAAAAACTTAACAAATACAAGAAACACCACCAACATCTCCACACAGGAATCCTGTGAACAACATGCTCATTTCTGATAGATCATTTGAAGTTACAGAAAAAGTACTCTGCTAAACACAACCCACAGTCCAGCCAAGAACCTCACAGGTCGAACCCTTTTACATTAAAATCCTCTGAATAAATAGGATAGATCATCCCAATAAGTTTCGGAATTCGGTTTAACCGCCTCGGCCAAAAATAGCCACCACTCCCACAAAATTTGGATTTGTCTACCATGAAAAACAGACTGTTTTCTGTGAAAAAGGGGTCCAAACAGACGTGTTTTTATTTTGAACGATGACACCTGGGAGAAAAATGAAGGAGGTTATTGTATATGGGCGTGTGCGGGACAAAAAAATCCTTCGGTTTCTCCAAATTCGCCTCCAACTAGCCGTAACAGCTCCTGCAAGATCGGGACTGTAACGGAAAATTGAGAATCTGGAAGAATGGGTCTCGAAGATGGCTTCAAGTCTCCCTGCTCGTAGCTCCATTGGAAAAACTGAGAGATTTTTTTGTTCTTCAGCCCGTGCTGAGAAAAAACCTCTCTCGGATTTTTAAAATATGTCTTTGTTTGCCCAGAAACTGCCTCGGACGAACACGTGCTGAAACAGGCAAAAATTAGGCAAAAATGAGAAAAGTGGTTTTAATCTCGGAAAAGCGGTATTCCGGACCCCCCCCTGAGGTGGTAAGCGGTTTTGGGGGGGTGGGGGGGGGGGTCCGCTGGAATGGGATTCTGACACGTGGAGGGGGGTGGTATTGAAAACTACTTCATTCCAGACCCCCCCCTCTCGTTAAAGTCCGGAAGGTGAGGGGGGGTCCGGAATTTTTAGGGGTCGTGTGATTAATCTGATGTGAGTTTGGACGGGGGGCGTGAGGTGTAAGGTGCATGGAAGTAGGTGTGAGTGGAGTGTGACGTATGAGGGGGGGTGAGGTACGAGGGTGGGGTAGGACTTAGGTTAGTTTAAGTTTTATGTTTTTTTGTTTTTTTCAATTTTGTTTTTTAATATTATTTTATGTTTTGTTTCATATGTTTCGTTTTATGTTTTTTAATTTTGTTCTTGTTTTATATGTTTTGGTTTTTATATTATGTTTTATTTGTTTTTTAATATTTTTTGTTATGTTAATTGTTTTATTAACTTTTTTGTTATATATTTTATTTTTACATATGTTTTTGTATTTTATATTATTTGTTTTAAATATTAATTAATCTAAATACTAACTAGTTACTAACCTAGATTTTTTAACTTAATTAATAATTAATTAATTATTAAATAGTTATTTATTTATTAATTTAACCTATCCTAAATATACTAACCTTACTTATTTAATCTAACTAACTTTATTGCTAGCATTATTAACTTAATGTTTTTATCCTAAGTCTGTTTATGCATGGATGGGTGACGGGCGTGAGGTGGCTCAGGGATGAAAAGACAAGGGAATGAGTGGTGTTGAGGTGGATGAAGAATGCAGAAGAGGTGATGGGATCAGGTGACACGTATAGATAGGGCCCACCGGAAAAACCCACCTTATTCCGGACCCCCCCCCCATCGTTAAAGGCAGAACGATCAAGGGGGTCCGGAATTGCCTGTAGACCGTCCATCTGCGCGCCTCCATGAAAACCATAGATCTGTGCGCACTTTTTAATCCATATTCCAGACCCCCCCCCCACACCGTTAAAAACAGAACAGTCAGGGGGTCCGGAATCCACTGTCAGCCGTTGATTTACGCGCCGCTAGATCGACTGTCAATCTAAGCATGTTCTTTATTCTCCAGGCGCGAAATGCAGTTTGTGAGGCAAAACTTAGGCTTAATGACTTTTGAGGGTTTGGTGCACTACTTCCCTTGAAAATAATTTGCAAAGATGGAATATTATTTGCAAACCTATACACCGAGAGTGAAAAATTTCCAGTCAACAGATGATCCTATGAATTATAGGGTTATAACAGGTGTAAATACCACACTGGGATTGCTAACACCATATTAGGTAGTGTGAGCATTGTGGCTACCTGAAAAGATTCTATAACTGGTGGAGGGTAAAAGAAGGGAATTTGAGTGAGGGGTTGGGGGACTTTCTCCCAAATGGGACTATGCCCCTGAGGGGATGTGGATTCGTGGACTATTGAGGTTGACGAGTGCGCAGGAGGCTCCGACGGGAGTGGTTTTGAGACTATTGGGACGTCAAGAATGACTGAAGCCTGTTGAGGAGGAAGAACATCCTCTATGTGAGTTCCATTAGATGAGATGACGCATACTTGATTAGAAGGATGAAGGAGTGGTGGTGCTCCATGGTACGTCCCTAACAAGGATGGATCTTTAAAAATCCCAGGACCCATCTCGACGAGTGGATATGCGTCTTGGTTTGTGTGGATGAGAGGAAGAATATTATCGAGGTTGGCAGATGGGTTAGGCTCATAATGTGAGACTTGGTCGATGGTCATGATCTTTCCATTGTGGGGGAACATCATTGTCCGAAAGACGGAAGATGCCACTGCCTTCATAGCGTACATGTAGCTACGACCGAACAGGATATTATAATCGAGCGGGGCGTTGATAACTTCGATATCGATGAGTATAGTCTTGCCCCCGAGTTCAACGAGGACATTTTGGAAGAGCCCTTCGGGAGATGATGGTCGTCCGTCATAAGCTCGTAATGTGATGGCAGAGGGTATGAGTTCCGGGGAACCAAGTTTCTGCCATACTATTTTGGACATGATGCACGTAGATGCACCTTCATCGATGATACACCGATGAACTGTGATGTTCCATATTTTCACTCGTATTTGAAAAGCGATAAAGGCGGGAAGACGAGGTTCTCCGCTATCAAGATCAAAGGTGATTAGTCGGGTATCTGTAGGGTCAACTGCCCCCAAGGTGGAGAGTAGTGATTTCCGTTGAGTAGGACAAGTCTGGAGGACTTCCAAAACTGACATGGCAGCCGGGGATTGTGCTAAGTCGTCTACCAAACTATAGTTATGAGCTGCCCTAGCCTGTGGGTTGTGGACATTCCTGCGCAATGGGATGCGAGGGATGTGAAGCGATGTTTCGGAGGAAGGGCGAGGGATCACCAATAGGGGTCCCAACGGTGGAGGGTTTGTTTCTGGAGGGATGGGAGGAGACTCAACGGGTGTATGATACTGACGACTATGCGTTTGCAGAAGGATTTCTTCCTCACTGGTGAGGAGAATTGTATGCTATGCTGGATTGTTGGGGTTGAGGTATTGTCCCACCTGAGGTGGGGGATGTTGTGTGTCATATTGGGTGTTTATCACATCTTGATGTGGAATAGGATTTTGCAGCACGACGGGAGGGGGTTGTTGCACGTATTGTTGTGGTGCCTGCTGAGGGGCAGGTTGTGCAGGAGAATGGGGAAGACTATGATAAGGGGATCAAATTTTGCTCAATTTTCAAAGTGCTTGGAATGCGACGAAAATAGTTCCATTGCGTCTGTCTCGTCTTCCTGATTCCGACGGTATATTTACTTTCTCAAATGGAGTCCGTATGGAGAAGATATCGCGATCTGTTCGTTAAGCCAAACAAGAAAAAATTTGATGTTGACTGTACCTGTCCGTACAGTCTGTACGGTCTGACGTGGAAGGGTTGTACAGACCGTACGGTGATGATGTGGTAGATGCTGATTGGTCGATTGTTGGCGAGTCGGGTGTTGACACGTGTCCTTGGGTGGCCAATAATAGGAGGACATGTGGCCCAATCCAAGGGCACCACGTGTCACTCACTGGTTGGCTAAGGAGTTCTATGTAAAATATATTGGAGGCCACGGGGTTCAACCCCCAGACCTCTCCTCCACACAATGCCTTTGCAAACTCCACTAGCCAACATTCCACCCGATGTTCCTTGTTATGAATGTCAACGCAATTTTATCTAAATTTGGTTGTTGTTTTAAATGGAAAGGGGGGCGGGCCGGGGCTTAGCCCCGACCCGCGGTCCTTTGCACCATGCATATGACCATGCCACATAGAGTTTAACCCCCCGACAGTTGGCGCGTGGTTTCATTCCACACCACATAACCGTGTATATAATATATGCGCGCAGATGTATATAACAATAAACCAAAGTTTTTACCATATATTAAAATGTGGCGCGGTTGTAACATTTGCGCACGGATTTTTGACATGGCCCACGTTTTTTTTTATATATATTACATATGACCTCGAGTTGGAGCGCAGGAGTTACACAGTTGGAGCGGTTCAACAGATTAACCACCTATTTGCCAAACTTACGGTCATATGCTCTCATACGCCCAGGTGCCGAGGCGGTTAGGGGCTGGCACGCCCTTAACCGTCCTACGGTTTGCACCGTTGGCGCAGTTGCGCCCGGTGCCAGGTTTATACACTTTAAAATGCGTGTGAGCCAGGTTCAATGAAGAAGGGTGCGAATTGTAGAACCAAAGACAACAAGCTTGAAGAGGGAGACTTCCAGGAGGCCTAACTTCTTCATTTTTTGACTGATTGAGGTGTCGAAAGAGCCCAGACAGGGGTTTTGGGACGCTGGGAAGCCATTGGAGCAGCCGGTTTGTCAGTTTGAGCATTGTAAGACATGTTTTGGAGAAATTTTTGAGCAATTAATAATAATGATCCATTGGAAGCTGGACCAGGAGATGTAGCCCATAAGAGGGGTGAACTCCTTTATCAATTGCTGTGCATATGTGTTTATGTTCAATGATTATGTTGTTGTCTATGTGTAATTTGCATAAGTAATCCTTTATTTTATGTGTTGCAAACTGATCCTTTTGCTTTAAACACATAACATTCACTTGCAATAAGTTTTCAAGTTTTTCAAGTCTTCTTCATTTTTAGATCAGACTACCAGAATATTTCAACCATTTGAAATCAACGATCTAGGGGCAATGATGAGTGTAATGGCCGAACTCACCAAAAAGGGAACAAGGGAAGATGGTTTTAACATTATTTCTCCCTTGGCGTTTATTATTATTATTGCCCCCTTGGGGTTTTTGGTTCCCTTAGTTCTGGTTGCTCCCAGTTGGTTGGTGTTGTGGGGGTTGATTCCTGCCTTGTCCTGGGTTGTTGTTAGTCCTGTTCCGTCCTTTCTTCTTGGCATTGTTAGATGGATGAGTTGGGTTGGCTGTATTTAACTGTTCAAAACTTTGGTATTGTTGAGCAGCAGAGGGTTGAACAAAATTTACCCCCACATGGGGATGTGGGGGAGCCATGGGTTGTGGAGGACCAGGAAATGGGAAGTATGGATTTTGTGGTGGTACCGATCCATAAGGTACATAGGAAGGAGTAGTGCTTTCACTAGTACTATAAGCTGATGTTGAGGGAGTACCACTGTTTGTGGGAATAGGTGGATGTATGGGAGGTGCCGGTGGTGGTTCACTGATGGGTGGAGGTATAACAACAGGGTATGGTTGTTGATAAGGGGGTGGGGGGTAATAAGGAGTGCCCCTGTATGTCGGCAGGTATTGAGGTGTTCCATACATTGGTGGTGGTTGGGGTTGTGGACCATGGTGTGTGGTGGCACCTATTAGTCCGTCTGCTGAGTGAGACATCCCAGGTTTGTCTTGGCCAAATGGCACAGGTTTTGGAAGATCAGGAAGTATCGTGGATAAGTACCCTGACTGTGCATAGATGAGATCATATTGTTGGGCCTTACTAAAGGCTTCCTCTTCAGATTGAGGGAAGGTGGAAGCTACATCTTTTCCAAGGAGAGAGACAAGTGATCTAAGAAACCAGTCGAGACACTGTTGCTTGGTGGTTTCTGCTTTGCACAAACTACGTCGCCTACGCCACTCATGAATGTGGTCAGCGATGTGTGTGGCTGAGGTTTGTTTGAAGTTAGACAGTAGTTCTAGACCATTGTCATGGCGGATGGGTAATTGGAAGAAGGTCAAGAATTGTTTGGCCAATGACTCAAAGGTTGTGTGGGATCCCGATTTTTCTTCAACATACCATTTAGCTGATGGGCAAGTGAGTGTGCATTGAAATAATCGTAGTTTGATGGAATCATCCATAATGTTGTTGGAGGAGCACCATAGGTGAAAGGTCATGGCATGGTTGGCGGGGTCATCCCCTCCCTTTCCTTCAAACTTTGGTATGTCTGAAGGTAGTTTGGTTGGCATTGCAGACCATGTGGGATCATGCAATATAGGATCATTGGTGAGTTTAGTGAGATCTGGTATGTTGAGAGAGGCCAAATATGGCATCTGCAGTGGGGGGGGAGGGTTAGCTCCAGCCATAGTGTGTTGTGAACCTGACCCTTGAGGTGGGATAGGTGGGTTGGTGCTCCCTCCTTGAGAGGAAGTGGGTCCCCTGCTTCTGTGTAAAGGAGAACGTGTGAATCGATGACCTTGGGAAGTTGACCCAAGTAATGTAGAACCAAGCAAAGATGATCCTAAGATAGTAGCACTCACAGGAGTGTGTGAAGGAGGTGCTGATGAGCGAGCACGACCAGATACTCCCCCTAAGATAGGAGGGAGGTTGAGCAAGCGTCGTGAACGATGGGGGTTCTATGGTTCCCCTATGATGTCAGACTAGCTGTGTGAATGTGTGAAAAAAGTGGTGAGAGTAATATAGAAACAAGAGCCTTTACGCTAGATGTTTACACAATATATATATCCAAATCAAACTGTAATCAGATGCACATCATACATAAAATGAGAAAGAAGCATATATGTGAGTAAGTGGGTTTTGTCCACGTGGGGGAATCAAAAGAAAGCAAATGCTTGTGTCCTAGAAGACATAACGTCCTTCCTCTCAAATAGCAATGGACCTTCCAACAGTACTCAACAGTGGGGTCTGAAGTCACCGGAAGAGAAACTAGTGAAGGATGAAATAATTGGTTATAATGAGGGGTAAAGGGGGCATATCCCGAAAGAGCTGGCGATATTTCCCGATAGCCACACAAAATCCAATCAAGGTGCAATTGCAGCCCACAATTGCCACCTGGGTAGATGTCCTAATTTTGGTCGTTAGGTACCTCGGTCAAAGTGCAGCAATTAGATTTTTGACCTAAGAAATGGGTCACGGGCTGGATCCCGTCCAAGAGGTGGGTGCCTCAAGGGGGGATGCATAGAACAACCGGACCTCGGCCTTCAACCCTTCATGGGTATCTCCCTGCCTTATGGTGATTGGAACACTTGACTTGGAGGATTTTCAGTTCCCTATTTGACAACCGCTATGTTTTGACAATGTGAGAACCATATAACGGGGAGTTATTTGGATGCCTATCCCCGAAATCCTACCTAGACTAAAAAATTTCTTTTGGCACCTCTTGTGGAGGAAAAATTAGTGAGTTTTTAGAAAGATTTTAGATGTAGTTGTTTTGGGAGGTTGGGGGTGCAAACCAACCTCATTGATTAAAAATGGGAGTGGATAGTCCCATCAAGAAAAGATGGGGTATTTTCGGAATCCCTTTGGAGGAAACTTACTTAGACCTCCACGTTTCAAGAAGAAGCTATGTGAGTGATAAGTGACTTTTGTGTGCGAGTGAAAGTGTGCCAATTTTTAGTGAATTAGATGTCACCTTGCTGCATGTGGACTTCGCTTGGTCCTTACAAGAGTTTGATTACCTAATTAACTAAGTTCTTTTGGTACAACCTTGCGTAATTCAAAAGCCCTAGGAAGCTAGCATGTGGACATGTGGGTCCGTTACTATCCCTTTAACTCCCTATTATGATGTAATCTAAGAAAATCTTGAAACTATCCTAGATTGAACATGTGGGCATGTATGGGCCCGTTACAAACCTTTAAACTTCCCTAGTGTTTTGATCTAAGAAAGCAAAAATTCAAACACTATCCTATCTTTGTAGTATGTGGGCATGTATGGGCCCGTTACAATATTAAGATGTGTTTGAAAAAGAAAACTAAGAGGGGTCCCAAGAAGGGTCGTTGTCCTCTCCTAAAGGTTTTTAAATTTTGTTAAGGGAGGTGAAATTGTTTCACAATCTTTTTTTGATTCTCAAGGTCCCTTGGAGGTGCGAGAGAAGAGCATACTAAGTGATTGTTACTCAACTTCTAGTCCCAATGTGAGTTAAATGTGATTAAAAATGATTTCCTACTTATATTATAAGTCAAAACAAGCCATCCATGTGGCAAAAAACAAAGAAGGGAAATTAATTTTATCCTCCTAAGTGCCTATGTGTGTTTGACTAACCCCTTTATATGATGAGGGGACTAAGTGTGGTGCAGTTTTTAGAACATGCTTGACATCATTTTTAAGAAGGCAAATGGCCTTCCCCACATCTCAACAACTCTACAATGTGAATTTTTGAATAAATGCGCGGGTCTCAGTGGAGACAGAGGCGCATAGAGCGCATGCACGCGAGCAAAGATAAGTTAAAAAACGCACGTGCGCAGAACAAAACCGTGATTAAAGCGCATGGGCGCACGATGCACGTCTGTGGGCTGAAAAACCCGCGCATGTGTGGTACACGACCGAGAATGAAAAATCCGAATGGATTTCTCTCAATTCTGCTCTGAATTGGATGATTGGCAGGTCGGCTTAGGCCGGTTAGTGCACCTGCAAGTTAAGCAAACTAAAAGAAGAGCAAAATAAACCCAAATGAGGTAGGAATTTGATACCTCTCCCCAGTGGAGTCGCCAATCTGTTGCGCCTCTTTTGTCACCTTGGTGAGAAAATAAGAGGTGCTTGCAAGCTCAGTTTGGTCTGCTGAGCAGGACAACTGTAGAGAAAAGAGTTAGAGAAAGAAAAACAAAATTATAACTAAGAATTAAACTAATAGATGCAATAAAAACAAAAATCATAAGCATAGGGACATAGATATAACAAGAACAAAAAGACCCAATGCCACTAATGTTTGAGGCTGATCTATTGATGAAAACAAAGCACCAAGAAGAAAGGGGACTATGAGTCCCTTCTTCCTCCAAGGCAAGGCTCTTGGACCCTCACTAGTAGCTCTTCTTACAACAAAGAAAATGGAAAATGGTGATGAAAGAACTCCTTACAAATCCACTCAATGGTGAGATGGATTATCTAATGTAATGGTGCCAAAGTGCTCTTGTCAAGGATGGAG
>ML780167.1:371564-387451 GCA_009831015.1 Picea engelmannii | reverse complement strand
GGGGCATATTACATTAGTAATGTTATTTTATTTATGTCGGCTTTATTCCATTAGTTGTAATTATACCTCCTAGTCTCCTATATATACCAAGGAGACATTTTCATTTGGAGTCATCTTGTACTTGAACATTTAAGTGGGGTAAACAGAGGTTTCCCCCTCAAAGAGGCTTATTATCTGAAATTATCTCTTTTTCAAGGCGTTGAGTACTTTTTCTGAGGTTTTTCTATGCTATATTGATATTTGGTTCTTAACATAGTGATGAGAAGTGTGGTCTAAGGATGGGAGGTTCGTGGAAGGTCTGCACATAGTTGGTGGCCTTTTATAAAAAGATAATTATCAATTATGTTTTCAATTGCATGTTGTTTATTTGTAAATGTCTTTATATTTATGAGTATTTCTTGTGTATGTTGTATGTATAGGCTTACTATTATTTCCACATGAATTTAAGTTTTAGCAGAATGCATTTGTCTGTTATATATATATATATATATATATATATATATGAATATGAAGTTTTGAAAGAGCTTCTCTATGGCATAGCCTAGCAAGTCTATGGCTGGGTATGTTACATTTTGGGTTACCATAAACAAGAGACGTAGTAATGGTGGCATGCCCCCGGCCTGGGAGGCCCGAGGTATGCTACAATATGGTATCAGAGCATGAAAATTTTTAAGTGGCATGACCCAACCTGGGTGGTTGGGTATGTTACATACAATACTTTTTTTTGGTGAGTATTCTTGGATTGAATTACAAAGTATCATTTTGTAAGTGTGTTAATTCATTGTGGAAAAATAATTATAAGAATGTTATTTCCTTTTCTAGTCTTTGGAAAGGTGAATCACATAAAGACACAAGAAGACTCGAGTTTTTTCTTCAACTAAGAGGAAGAAGATCATTTTCGAGGATGCACCTGGTAATGGTGAGGGTGGTAGTGGTCAATGAGTGACCAATGAGTGCCATTTTGTATCTATGGCACCAAATTCCATTCTTCCACATTTATGCACGAGGTACCATTATGTATCTTGGGCATGACATGTCAATTTTAAAAAAATGTATGGTTGATCCAATTTCAAATATATATATATATCATGGAACATGTTTTATGAATTGAAGTGTTTGTTTATTTGATGTTGATGAATGATCTATATTGTGAATGTAATATATATGGTTGAGGGCCAAAGTGATGTAACATGTAAGTGACGTAAATTAAATATAATGAATAAAATGTATCGCCAGCTGAAGATGGACATGGATGGATATTTGGGGTCTTAGTTTCCACAAGAGGGGGAAGGGGTCCAAGGGGGAGAGTTTACCCATGTCTATTAAACCCAAACCCATTTATTTCTAAATTATGCTTACCATGAATCTTCCATTATTTGTTGAGTGTTATAAAGCCCAATAAATGAATTCATGTAAGAGGGTGGGTGTGAGAAGTCACATCCCATAGTTATTGAGAGAATGGGGGCTGAGTACAATCAGCTTTGGGAAGAGTGAAAGTCAAACAAGTAAGAGAAAGAGAGGAAATTCATATGGGTAGGAGACCAACATTAGAGATTCACTTTTTTGCATGGAAAGCCTTTTTACATGGAGTTTTCTGGACAACAAATTAGTTTTGAGTGTTGAAGCCTAGAGGCATCTTTTGTGGGAACATTTGTAGTTTTTTGGAGCTAAAATTTCAAGGAGAAAGAGGTTGCATGCCTATGAGTAACGTTTTGTTCGAATTTCGTCAAGGGAAGCAAGAATTTTTCTACTGGAAGAATTCGTGTTGCGGTTATAGAATTCATGAGGTCCCAATAGAGATATGTTTTGTCCAACCTATGCTGTAAGCCTTGGAGGGGAGTGTAAAGGCCCGAGGGACTATTAGTAATGAAGAGGGATTCCATCCCCTGCGTTGTGCAGGATGTGGGAAAAGATTTGGTGGACTAGAATTAGTTGTGGGAATTGATTGTTGAGAGGGGGAAATTAGCCATCCTTAAGGACCATTGTCTCTTGTGGATTTATAGCTCCAACTTGGAGGTGACTTTCGATTGAGAACTAGAACAACGAGTCTATGGTTGAGAGGAGCTTCCATCCTCTATAGCGGGTTGCATACTTTCATAAGATAATTATTGCTATTTTCTATCTTTATTCATGTTAAATGTTGATATAGTTGTTGTGCATTTACTCTGAGTTATCTTGGTTATTATTACTTGTTGTGAGCAAGAAAATGCATTCAAATATCTATTTATGTAGTGGAATGTTGTTGTATGTTGTTTAGTTATTTCTGTGCACAGTTAAGCAATTGCATTTAAATTTTTAATTAGCATGGATCATTGTATCAACTTGAATGTCATGCTATGAGTGTTATTTTCACATTTAGATTTGGTATCAGAAATTTGTATTGGGTCATTTTGGTAGTGACGTGAACTAGCTTGGGGATGGGTTTGTTACAAAGTGGTATCAAATATTTTTATTAGATTTTTTTTGGAAGTAGTGTGACCCAACTTGGGGTTTCATATGTTATAAAGTGGTATCCGAGCTTAATTTCAACACTGGACCCATATGGACCGAAAACCAGTGTGCATTTAGGAAAATTTATTGATATAGATTTTGATCCATGGAAAATTTGGGGGAAAATGGTTAAACATTAGAGTTAAATCTACAAATTCATGAGAACATTTGAGTGTAAATTCCTCAAGAATGTCCAAGAGATGATACGAGGCATCAATCTACATATTTGCAGAGATAAATTCGACCTAGAAGGTTGAATTCATGTTTTAATGGCCATTGTATAATTTTGAAGAGTTTGATGAATTGATGATTGAGATCACATTTGATTCTGATATCAATGACACAGATTCATCCTTGATAAATTTAAAAACTTATAAAGTTTTCAGAGTTCTGCAAAGGGGGAAGATCAGCGACCAATATCTTTTTTAGTGTTTGCAAAAATGATAGAATCAATGGACATGATTCATTTTTAGGGGTTTGGGAAATGGATCAGATTGATGGTCAAGGTTCGTCAATAGAGTTGGGTGAAATTTGATGGATTGATGACTGAGATCATTCTGAATGATAGATCAATGACCCAAACTCATTGGGGATTTTGTCAAAAAATTCTAAGTGTTGAAGTTCACCAACAAAATTTGTCGATGGTTTATGATTGGATCGACGGGTTTGACTAATAGTTTGGTTTGGCCAAAGGAAATCGTTGATGATCGATGATTGAGTGTCAATAGAATTTGGCATAAGTTTTTGTGTGTCTTAAGGAAATATTCGATTGTCGATGGTCGATGGTTGGGTCGGTCGATTCGACGAGGTGTCAGTTCATCCAAAAGAAGTCGTCGATCACCGACAAATGGAAGAAGGTGATGATGTGTTATGCCGCGTCAACCAGAGTACCATGTTAGAGTCTATGTGACATGCCACAACATCATTCACGTGTTATGACACTTCAACCAGAGTACTATGTTAGAGTCTATGTGACATGACACAACATCATTCACTTGTTATGCCACATTATCATAACTACCAATTCAAACAATAAATGGTCGACAGTCTATGGTCGGGTTGGCCGAATTGGAGAAGTGTTTTCATATACCAATAAGAATGGTCGATAGTCAGGTTGGTCGACTTGATAAAGTGTTTCATCCGCTAACAAAAATCGTTGATGAACAATGACCGATGGTCAGGTCATATAGTTTAGAGATGTATTGAAAATTGATTTCCAAAGGAATGGATTGATGGCCAATGGTCCGGTCGATAGTTTTGGAAAAGTGTTGTGTGTGTCCAAAGGAAAATGTTTGTCTTCAATCATCGATGGAGCTCAGATCAATGATACAAATTTCTTCAAGATGTTGATTGATGGTGGATATTGATCAATAGGTTTTGGAAAGGTGTAGTGGATCAATGGTTCATATTTATTTCAATTTGAGATCTATGGATCAGAATAAAATATTGTTAAAATGGTAAAAACAATCAATTTTATATGAAATTTTGTGATTTTCGAAGGTCATTAACTTGTAGATAATTTTTTAGGGCTTAAATGATGTATTTAGGCAACAAAAATCCACGAGAATGGAGTGTACCTCTTGTACATTGTGTCTCTGCAACTTAAATAAAAGAACTTGGAGAGAGCTATCCAATGAGCTACTTTGGGCACAAAACAAAGCTCTTTGAGAAAGTTACAGCTGAAACAATTAAGGTAAATTTTTGGCACCCATTTACTTCCAGAGGGAATATCGCCTTTCTTAGAAGTATGTTTGAGTCATAGGAGAAACCTACGAAAATATTATGAACCATAGAATAAAACCATGGAGCTAGATTTGGGATCTGGGTATGTGAAAATGTGTAGGAAGAGAAATAAGACACATGTAGCATACATGGATAAATTAGGAAAAACAATCTAAAATTCTCTAGACTATAAATTTCATCTCAGAGCTCAGATTTGATCAAACGAATGGTCGTTGGAAATGTCCCAAGGATAAAAATACATATTTCCACCTAAAATTTTGAATTAGGCACTTAAATTTTCTCAGGAAGTAATAAAGTAATTGTGTAGTTGTAATAAAGTGGAAATTGCAGCATGTGAATGCTGTAATTTTTCACTCATAAATCAAAATGAGGAATGCATATATCCGTTGGAGAGTTGTTTAAGAGAATAATGTATTTAATGAATCATATTTTGACCCGGTGCATTGTGTTCTTCATAAATTGATGTGAATAATAACATGTAATCTAATTAATAAATATTTTGCAATATGCTTAATTCTAAGAACAATTATTGCATGCACATTATTGCAAAATTAGAGGTACAAGAAAGCAGACTCTAGTTCCTATATGAGAAATAGATATATGGAGGATACTCAAGGGTATTACAACCATGAAGAAGAGATCATAGGTATGCATATAAACATGGTAAATGTTGATACAGAGTCTAATGGAAGAAGAGACATGCATGCACCTGTAACTATGAGAAGCATGTTATAAGAACTATAGAGCTACATGGCCGATAATGAAAATATCATGAAAGATTAGAAGGATAATACTACAAATCTTGAATATGTTGCAGAAGAAATTCTACAAATATTCAGGCACAAAGAAGCAGGCTTCTGCAAGGAAAGTGGAAGTATATATATCTCATGACAAGAGGGACGATCATGAAGGATATAGATGGTCAAGGAGTACTAGTAGGAATTAGCACATTCAAGGTTGAGAAGCATCCCAAGTGTGTCTCCCATTAGATATAAGAGGAGGAGACATGGGTCAGATAGCTTACATGGGGAGATAAGGAAGATCAAGCCACCAACATTTAATGGAGAGGACAATAAAGGAGAAGATGCAAAAGCATGGTTGTTGGGAATAAGGAAATATTTATATTTGCATGATTACTCATCAAATGTAGAAGCTTGAATTGTAGCCTACCATCTCCAAGGAAAGGAATATATGTGGTGGGATCGGCTAAATAAGGTTAAGAACCTTGATGAGAAGAGAATTTCCTGGAAGCAGTTCAAGAAATATTTCCAACAATAGAACTTGTCAAAGCAATATTATGACAAGAAGATGCAATATTTATTTGAACTCAAACTTAGGAACATGACCATGGATGAATATGAAAGGAAATTATTGGAACTCCTTAGGTATGTGAGTTTCATTAGAGATGAGAAGGTAAAACTTCATAGGTTCCCGAGTGGAATTTCATCATTCTACAAGGATTAAATTTAGTTTGATGAGCCTGGGATTTTAGAAAAATCCATAAGAAATGTTAAGTATTTGTATGAGCAAAGTAGAGGAAGGCCAACTTTCCAAAAGGCCTAGGATGACAAGAAGAAAGGAAATATGGATTAAAGGAATAAAGGATTCAAGACACCTTTCATAAGGAATAGATCTCAAGCAAATCTATAAGGGAAACCATCTCAAGGTGATCAAAAAATGATAGAGTCCTTGGGAAAGAGGCCAAGATAACAGCCCATAAAGTTTTGGGGATGTGAAGAAGATCACATGTATAAAGATTGTCCTCACTAGGGAAATAAAATAAATACTATGCATAACATCAAGCAGGAGGAGACAATAGAGGATGTGGGAAGAAGCATGCCAAGGATATATGCAACCTAAGACAATAGACAAAAAAATTATCAATCCCACATGATTGAAGTGGAAGGTAAGATTCATAATAATCCCATAGCTATTTTGATTGATTATGGAGCTAGTCATAGCTATATAGATCCAAATCTAGTTGAAAGATTTAAATTGAAGAAATGTAAGCATGAAAATTCTTGGTTAGTTCAGCTAGCTACTAGAACCAAGAGAAAAATTAATGGGATTGCTAAATAATTCCTTATAAACATGAATGGAATTAACACTAAGGCAGATTTGAAAGTCATACCACTTGGGTCTTATGACTGTTTGACTAGTATGGATGGGATAGAAAAACATCATGTTGTTTTATATCTTTATAACAAGGATTTCACATGTTTTTATGAGGAAGGGAATTCAAGGAAAGTGAAAGGTATTCCAAGGTATATATCTATCCAAGAGATTTCAACATTGCAGCTAAAAAGATGTTTTAGAAAAGGGTTCCAGATATATGCATCCCATATGAAAGAGCCAATGAAGGATAATGAGACAAGTATTGAAGATTATCCATTCTTGAAAGAATATGAATATGTGTTTGGGGAGTTGTTAGGATTGACACTAAAGAGGGATATAGATTTTTCTATTGAACTAATCCTGTAGCTTCCCCAATGTCCAAAACTCCCTACAAAATGAGCATGTGAGAGATCAAAGAGTTGCAAATGCAACTAGAAGAGTTGTTGAAGAAAGGGAACATATGTACAAGTGTTTCTCCTTGGGGTGCCCCAATTATATTTTTCAATAAAAAAGATGGAACATTGAGGTTATGTATTGACTTTAGATAGCTCAAAAAGGTTACAATAAAAAATAAATATCCTTTGCTAAGGAGTGATGATGTTTTTGATAAATTGAAAGGAGAAAATATATTCTCCAAGATTGAATTGAGGTCATTCTATCATCAAGTGAGAATCAAAGAAGAAGACACTAGAAAAATAACTTTTTGAACAAGTATGGACACTATGAATTTGTGGTGGTGCCTTTTAGGTTGACAAATGCATCGACTACATTTATGTGTTTGATGAATGGGGTGTTCAAATATTTTCTAGACAAGTTTTTCATTGTATTCTTAGATGATATTCTCATGTATTCAAAGATACAAGAGGAGCATGAGAAACATTTGAGGATGGTGCCAAAAGTGGTAAGAGAGCACCAATTGTATGCCAAAATGAGTAAATGCACTTTTATCAAAAGCAGATCCATTATTTGGGTCACATTGTTTCAGAAGATGGCATAGCAGTGGATCCGTAAAATATTGAAGCAATCAAAAGTTGGCCAACGCCAACAAACATTTCAGTGGTTAGATCATTTATGGGTATAGATGGTTATTACAGGAGATTCATTACTGGATTATCCAAGATTGCACACCAATAAAATTTTTGCAAAAGAAAGGAGTAAAGTTTGAATGGCGTGCTAAGTTTGAAAAAAATTGCAGTGCTTAAAGAATTTATTAACTAGTGCACCTATTTTAAAAGTTGCATATTTAGATGATGATTTTGTTGTGTGCACAGATGCATGCAAGGAAGGGATTAATGGATTCCTTATGCAAAATGGACATGTCATTTGTTATGAGTCCAGAAAATTGAAGGAGCATGAAATAAATTATGCCACTCATGACTTAGAGTTGGCAGTCATAGTACATTCTTTAAGGATGTGTAGGAATTACCTTATGGGAAGAAAATTTGAATTAAGTATATACCATAGTGGTCTGAAATAATTGTTTGAACAACCAACACTAAATTCTAGAAAAACTATATGGTTGTAATTTCTTAGTGAATATGACTTTGACATCAAGCACATAAAGGGAAAAGAGAACAAGGTGGTTGATGCACTCTGCAGAAGGGTGCATAAAATACATGCTACAACCATTAGTATGTACATGACAAATTTAAAAGATATAATTTTAGAGGCTGTAACAACAGATCAACATTATGTGCAAGTTAAAGAAGGCTTACAACATGATAATGTACAATAGAAATATAAATATTACAAGTTAGAAGATGATGGAATCCTCTTATTCCTGAGTAGAGTTTATGTTCCCATTTCTCAGGAAAAGAGAAATTCTATTTTGAAGGAGATGCACATTGTGTCATACACTGGACATCCAGGATACCAGAAAACTATTGCAGTTGTAAGAGGCCAATATTTTTTCCTTGGTATGAAGAGAGATGTCATTATTTATTTGGCCAAATGCATGGAATGTCAGAAGGTAAACGATGAGCAAAACCATCCAGCGAGATTGTTGCAGCCATTTCCAATTTCTGAATGGAAATGGAAAGTTGGTACGATCAATTTAATCACCAAATTTCCTAGGACAACAAGGAAACATGATTCCATCATGGTAGTGGTGGAAAATCTTACAAAGGCTGCACATTTTATTATTTTAAAAGTAACTCATTAGGAAACCAATATTGCATAAATTTATATGAGAGAAACTGCTAGGCTACACGGTGTGCCTAAGGAAATAGTGTTGGATTGAGATCCCAAGTTCACTTCCAATTTTTGGAAGGGGTTGTTTAAGGGATTTGGGACTGATCTGAATTTCAGTACAACATATCACCCATATTTAGATGGGTAGACACATATAATTGATCAAATAATTGAAGATATGTTGAGAATGTTTGTAATGGAAAATCCTTCTAAGTGGGAGGACTATATCCATTTAGTTGATTTTTCTTACAATAATGGGTATCATGGATCATTGAAGATGATCCTATTGGAAGCATTATATGGAAGAAAATGCAACACACCAGTGAGTCGGGATAAACCAACAGACAAAGCCGTGATTGGGAAAGAATTGTTAAGGGAAATGGAAGAACATATGGTAAATATCAGGAAGAATTTGAAAGTTTCTCAAGATAGGTAGAAGAGATGTGTCGATAAAATAAGAACACATAGGGAATCCAAAGTGGGAGAGCATTTTTTTTTTAAAGTTAAATCCAAGAGAAGATCGCTAAAATTGGGAAGTTTCCCAAAGTTGGCAACAAGATACTATGGGCCTTTTTATATCTTAGAAAAGATAAGGTTAGTTGCATACATGCTAACACTACCTTCATCCATGAGAATTCACATGTTCCATGTATCTTTATTAAAAAAGTATGTACCTGATTCTAACCATGTGATTGATTGGAATTTGATCAAGGTGGACCACGAAGGGAACTTCTGGGTGGAACCAATGCACATCTTGGACCATAAATTCAAAGTGATTAGGAACAAATCCACCAACTTGGTAAAGGTTCAATGGACCTACTACAGTCCCGAAGACGCTACATGGGAGCACAAGGAAGCCATGCAGGAAGCATACCTGTAAAGTTTTTTAAATTTTGAAGAAAATTGAATGTACATTTGTACATAAGTGAATGGAGACTCCATTTTGGTAGTTAGAGTTCCTGAAGCCCCAAATCTAGTATTTCTTGTCCAACCAATGTATGGGTTGACGGGAAAAGAGAGTTGCTTATTGGAATTGATGCATGAGTCATTAAGTTGCAGAATTATTAAGTATTTTTATGTAATGTTTTTGTATATGTCAATGTGCAAATTATATGGATATGTGCATTGAAGATAGTGCAATTTATGGGGGGGGGGGAATGTAACATCCTCGTTTTCAAACCCCAAACTAGCGATGTATATTTTAAATGTAATATATATGGTCAAGGGCCAAGGCAATGTAATATGTAAATGATGTAAATTGAATATAATGGATAAAATGTATCACCAACTATAGATGGACATAATCGCAGATTTAGGGGCTTAGTTTCCACTAGAGAGGGAAGGGGTCCAAGGGGGAGAGTTTACCCATGTCTATTAAACCCAAGTCCATTTCTTTCTAAATCATCCTTACCATGAACCTTCCATTATCTATTGAGTTTTATAGATCCCAATCATTGAATTCATGTAAGAGGGTGGGTGTGAGAAGTCACATCACATAGTTGTTGAGAGCATGGGGCTGAGTAAAATTGGCTTTGAGAAGAGTGAAAATCAACCAAGCAAGAGAAAGAGAGGAAATTCGTATGGGTAGGAGACCAGAATTAGAGATTCATATTTTTTCATGGAGAGTTGTTTTTACATGGAGTTTTCGGGAAATAATAGGAGTTCTAAGTGTTGAAGCTTGGAGGTAGTTGTTTTGGGCACATTTGGAAGTTGTTTGGAGATAAATTTTGTGGAGAAAGAGGCTTCGAGCCTACGAATAAAATTATGTTAGAAATTCGACAAGGGAAGAAAACGTTTTGTTATTAGGAAAATTCGTGTTGCAACTGTATAATTCCTAAGGTCCCAACAGATAGATTTCTTTTACAACATATGCTCGAAGCCCTAGAGGGGAATGTAAAGGCTTGAGGGACTATGAGTAGTGAAGGGGGATTCCATCCCTTGGGTTTTGCAAGTTGTGGGGAAAGAGTTGGTGGATTGGAATTAGTTGTGGGAATTGACTATTGATAGGGGGGAACTAGCAAACCTTAGGGACCACTGTCTCTTATGGATTCATAGCCCTAGATCGGGTGATCCAAAAATACATAAATGTAAATTTAACTCATAAGAATACATTAACATCTAACCTGATTCAGGAATTATGATCATTATTGTCTACTTGCATCTATCATGTGAATCCATTTACATAATCAAACTTCATTATTTTGTACAATTAACTTTTGGAATTAAAATGATGAAATGAAGTGAAGTAAGAACAACAACAAGTAAAATGGTACATTACATAATTTGTTAATATATTTCACCAAATATTTTGGCTATGTCTCTGGGCTCACTTAATCCACAAAACGCTTCATTAATTATGCTTTTCAAAGATTCCATTCTCCCAACCCGGGACTGGTCTACAAGGGAAAAAGGCTCTCACATAAAGTGGATATCCTCCTTCTCAAAGAGGTCTCACAACATGTGGCTCAGTGTACCATCCTGGGACTTACAAGGCTCTGTCAATAATGACCTTCTGATCTGCTACATATAACTCAAGTATGGATTTCACTATCATCTTTGCCTTAGAAAGCCGAAACTTTTGACTGTAAACACTCTATAGTTCCATAGATGCTTAATGGAACTACATTACATATTGTCCCATCCTGGAACTAAATTTTTGTTCTGCTATAAAACCTCAGGTGTAATTGTCACCATCAGCTCTGCCTCATAAAACTGAGACTTTTGAATATAAACACCCTATGACTCCCATATATTCCCAATGGCACTAAATTAGAACATACAAAAATAACTACATTTGTAAGGAAATTGCTTGCTTACTCTCTCTCAACGAGATTACAAAGAATCTCTAAAAAAATCTCTCAAGGATATCCAATAACTCTAAAAAATATCTTGAAAAATATTCATCAAAAAGATCCCATTAAAAATCTTGTACAAAATCTTTTACAAAAATGCATAGAACAAACCCTGCATAAAACAATTATCACGGGCTTCTATGCACATAGCCCCTGTGTGGTGCAATGGAAAATTCTTTGGGATTTTATTGTGTAGGTCGGGAGTTCAAATCCCACCTAACCCACTATATTCTCGCTGACACATTAAATAAAACCTTGAATATTATTTCGTTGGTGAGCATTAACAACTAGCGTCTTTGTCACAACGGTTAGGGAGTTTGACATATTCAGATGGAGGTCACGGGTTCAAACCCGCATACCTTCCCAAATCTAGGGCTTCGATTCGATTTTACAACTTAAATATAAAATATGTGGATCTCATACTAAACTCCAACCAATGGTCCAATGGTAAGACTTTGAATTAGATCTAAGGAGATCACTTGTTTGATTCCATTTGTCAACCTTTTCGCAAACCACCCAACAAATATAATTTAAATACAAGATTATGGCTAATCGTTGGAAAATTTCTTGGTCCGTTGGCGATGAGGTCGGGGGTTCAAAACCTGTCAGCCTCAAAATCATAGTTTGTAGACCCTTTTAGTTTGATTGGTTGGTTCCACATGGCACACTCTGATTGGGCCACATTTCACCTTCTAATTTGGCCCCTTGGATGCACAATCACTTACCCAATCAATACACAGTTAGTGCCACACCAACCTATTGTACTTCTACCTTTCTCCTATCATGTGTCATCCATACATTGACACATAATTATCTATACAATGCCATGTCAGCATCTTTACAATCCATGTCATCATCTGTACAGTCCATATGTCACATCCGTATAGTTCCATGTCATCATCCATACTACCATGTGTCCATCCATATTGCCACGTGTCATCTTTCTAGTGATGCCATGTGGCACTTGTCTGTTGCAATTTTTACTTCTTTTTGTCAAAACTTCAGAAGACCATATCTTCCTTGTACAACATTTGTTTGAGTCCGTTCAAGTTGCGTTGGAAATATCTCGTTGAGCTCTAGGAAATTGAGTGGTTTTCATCAGCATTTGAGACTGCCAATTTTTTAGCGTTCTCAGATCCACCTGGATCATCGGGGGTGACTTGCTATTGAGAATTGGAACAACAAGTATACAGTTGGGAGGAATGTTTGTCCTCTACAATGGGTAGCATACTTTCATAAGATAATTGTTCTTATTTGATGTGTTTATTCATGTTAAATGTTGATATAGTTGCTGTGAATTTTACTTTGAGTTATCTTGGTTACTATTTCTTACTATGAGAAAAAAGATGCATTAAAATCTCTATTTATGTAGTGTAATGTTGTTGTATGTTATTTAGTTATTGATATGAAAATTTAAGCAATCACATTTACATTTTTAATTAACATAGATCATTGTATTAGCTCGAATGTCATACTATTAGTGTTATTTCCACATTTAGATTTGGTATCAGAAATTTTTAATGGGTCATTTTGGTAGTGACATGAACTAGCTTGGGGATGGGTATGTTACATAATAGTATCAGATCTTTCTATTGGGTCGTTTTAGCAATAGTGTGACCCGTCTTGGGCCTGTGTATGTTACACATGATATATGATTCCATATAGGGTAAAAAAATGGAAGGTCATGTAGTACTAATAGAAAACGATTTATTTGACATTAATCCATCACAATTAAAACAAATCTTGACACAAATTTACACAAGGTATCCCTTTTGAAGTTTATTTTGAATTTTAACCAATAGCGCCTATGGACATTTCCTATTCAACTTGTCTAGTTGTATTAACTTTTTCATATGCAAAAATTGACATTGACAAAGTAGTGCACTTCATCGGGCATATCCAAAATTGTAGCAGCATGCCGATGGAATTATGTGAAATACCTCAAAGAAATATAAGTAATGTCATAAAAAACATTGCATCCAACACAACTTTTCTAATATGGACAATGAATTGCTTTAAATTAAAAAAGAGAGATTCAAAAGTGCATGCCATAACATTTGGCCACTATGATATAATCCACACACTATAACTAAGTAGTGTCATGGCAATTCCTTCAATGTAGATTTCCCAACATACCTGGGATGTATCTAGTGTTCAATATTGCATTGCTACAACCTTGAAATCATCTAATTCTTAAGTTAAGAACCAAATAATTAGAGCTTCCAATAAACATGGATCTATAGTTCAATTCAACCACTGGCCTCTTTCGATTAAATAATTGACAAGACAATGTGACATACTAACGTCATGGATATAAAACTCTAAAAAATCATAAAGGTGAGTTAGTTCTTGACACAAGTCAAGAACTTCACACTTGAGAAAGTGTAATAAAAGTTTCCTCATTTATTGGATAGTGACATTAAGTTTTCAACTTAAGTATTTTCTAATGTGATGCAAACCAATTCTTCTCTCAACTTGATGCAATTGGGATCACTACTACCTAGGGGATGATTAATTTGTGCATTTTCACTCTTTTAGTCTATGTTAGACCCATTTTAGGATTCAATGTGCCAAAACTAAAGGGCATCTCACATTTTCCTCTTGTGTAACTAGTTTGTGTTCTTTTTTGATGTTTTTAACCCATTCTCAATTTTAGTACATCCTTTTGTTTGCAAGAATTCCTAGTGTTCTCATGACAAAATTTTTGTACTAGTCCCTTAACTGATCTAATTAAATTCATGTTAGAACAAGGTATCTTACTAGTGAAGCCCCACAAATCTATTTGGCCGGCTATGTCAAGGCTATATTTTGTAATATAATAATTTGAAGGGTTTTGACATTACATTTAATGAGATGAGATGTTTGTTTGAGAAAATGACATTTTCTTATGATCTTGCAAACAATTTATTGTGGCAATACACGTCATGCTACATTATGGTCTTCAGAATGATTTTTATTACCATTTTTATGAAAAGCATCCATAAGGATTCTAATAATACGATTACTTGATTATGTAATTTTAACTATTTTAATGCGTAAAATTATCCTAGCAACAATCAAACTCCTAGATTTTAACAAAAACAAAAATAACTAACATTTAGTTGCATCAAATTTTGGTTCAAAATATTCTTTAATAATTTTGTATGATTGATAACGAATAGTTCAGTTAGGTAGCTTAAATTCAAGTAATGCTATACCACTTTCATCCACCTAAATATGTTTAGGAGTTCTTTAGTACACATTTCTTAGTTTAGGTAGGGATGATGGACCTATATTCTAGCACTCTTGACCTCTATGTTCTGGATTTACAAACATAGAAGTTCTTACCCCTTCAATAACTTGCAGGTCAATTTGGGAGGAGACTGGACATGCTCATGGGTAGTTTCTAGAATTTCTAACTGTCGAACAAGACATTGCACCACTGGAACTTCTTCATTAGAAGGATGTGCATTGGTTACCTCTCTAATTTCATCCATGGTATAATTAGCTCCAAGTAAATCCATCATTGTCTACTCATCCACAACAACTTATCTTGATGAAACAATCATTGGAGATTCACTAGAGGTCAGAATTGGGTTCGCCTCTACCGAAATCATGTGTTTTTCTTGTGGTTATGGAGGAGAAACAACAATGGCATCTGTTGTTCTCGAATTTGGATTGGCATATGTTGAAATCCTTTGCTTTTCCATACCTAATCTTTATTTTTCTCTTCCCTAACTGACCTTTTCAATGGGATGCTCTTTCCTCAAATACTTTCTTGATAAATTACATTTTTTCCCCATATTCAAAGGGATTTCCAACAAGAAAAAAAAAATATTTTCCTTCCAATCACACAAAAAAAAACATAAAAATTGTATCTTGTTACAATTTTCATAGCAGATGTTGGGAAAATTGTAGACATGAGAGAATTTTTTGGAGAGAATGAGGTGGGTCTTTGTGATTTTTTTTTTTTTTTTTAAATTTTTTTATATCTCATAGAAACACACACATACTTTAGAATGCATGTGAATTATAATGCACACACAATCTAGAGAAAATTCATTCTTTTAACATAATGCATAAAAAAATGCAAGTGGTACAAACCTAACCAAGGTCTTGAGACCCATATCAAGTCCTTAAGATCCATACCTAATGATCAAAACCTTGTGAGGGAACTAACAACTTTCTCAAAGGCAAATGATGCCCTCTAGAGGTAATGTGTAGTGATTTAAGTCATTGTTCATGGATCTGGATGCCTAAATATTTCTTTACTATCTAAGGCATGGCCTTCTTCTCTAGTTCATTTCCAAGGCCCTAGGACACATACCCTCTACTAAAAAATACGTATCGTCACTAACATCCCCAATCATAGGACAATGATACCCTTAGGAGGCCATGTGTGGTTGTTTGAGGCATCCTTCTTGGACCTAGATGGTGTTGACGGGAGAAAATGACCGTCCGTCAACTGGAAGAGTGGAACCGGTCCGGGGTTGTCTAAATAACCCAAGCCGTTTGGTA
>ML780167.1:346699-357832 GCA_009831015.1 Picea engelmannii | reverse complement strand
TTAATCACAAGGTTTACTGTTAATCCATAGCTCGGGATTCATATAACAACCAACGTATAAGCAAACTTTGCAAATAGCATGCCAAGTATCAATTCGTGAGGTTGAATATGATTAACTCATGTGCCTTGAAACTATTTCCATCACACCTTTATGAACTTGCCAATGTATTTGGCACATATCATATCATATATGTTTGTATCCCAAGGTCTTAGAACCATACAATAATTTTTTTTTATGTAAGAATCGAGTGAAAGCCCATAGAAAGGATAAAAACAATATGACCAGATCCAATATAATTTTCATAAGATCATAACAAAACCAGTAACCCTTATGCCCAAAGGTTTTAACAATGAAATACATCAAAACGCGTAATCAAGGTAAGATCAAGAACATAAGGTCTGATAAAAACTTTAGCAATCATATGATAAACCAGTGATCAAGTATCAACCAAAGACGACGACAATCTAATCAGCAAAAAGAAGTGTTTTCACACTTGCAGTTGTGAAAAACTAAAAACGAAATTGAATTGGAATTGTCGCAAAAGATAAGACGAATGTCGATTAGCATAAAGCGACAATGATTTGTCATGATACCGCAAGGGGTGTAGGCAACTTTTTGAGAGTAATAAAAAAAAAAGGGGTTGGCTGCCAACAGATGGATAGAATCTTCATTTAGGGCCTAACATTCATGTTTCCTCCCCTTTCCATGTTGAGGGCCTCGAGACCCATAACCAGTTCTAAAAATCACTAGTGCTATATATATACCTAGTTAGCGGCAAAGGATGCTCTTGATAGTTGATTTTTGGTGATTCAAAGTGTCATTATTGGCCCAAAATCCTCTAAGATTCCTTTAGGGAATAGCTCTTGGGTTTTTTCCTTTGACCATATCCAAGTTTTAGAGACTCATACTCAATGTTCAAAACTTTATAATGTTGACTATCCCCATATAGAGATCAAGGAAACCCTTGAAAGGTCCTTTGTGGGGGTTAACATGTTGTTGATGGCCCTAGATTCTTAGAATATTCCTTTAGGACCTAAGGCATGGGTTTTCTCTCTCAATCATGTCCAAGGACCCAATGCTCAAAATATCCTAACAATGCCCATATTCCCACTTGAAGTCCATAGATCCCCTTGAGAGGTCATTTATAGTCGTTTGAGGTGTCATCCACGACCCTTGATCCTTAGAAGCTTCCTAAGATCTCAAGAGGTCAGGTGTGGTGGTTTGAGGCATCTTGTTTGGCCCTAGATGCCTAGAATATTTGTACTTAAACTAAGACTTGGGTTCCCCCCTCAACCATATCAAGGCCATATGACCCATACCTAATAATCAAAACCTTGTGAGGCAATTTTAACATATTTTTCATAAGAAAAGGATACCCCCAAAGGTAAAGTGTGATGCTTCAAGGAATTGTTCATGGATTTTGATGCCTCAAGTATTTCCTTAGTACATAAGGCATGGCCATCTTCCCTAGATCATTTCCAAGGCCCTGGGACACATACCTAGTACTCAAAACAACTTATTGGTACCAAAATACCCAATCATAGGCCATACCCTCAAGAGGCCATGTGTGGTTGTTTGAGGCATCATTCTTGGTCCTAGATGGACATACGCTTTATTTGGGGAATAATTTTCATGTTTCCTCCCCTAGCCATGTACAAGGCCCCAAGACCCATACCTAGCGCTAAAAACTTCCATTGGTTCCTATATACTTATTTAGAGGAAAATGATGCCCTCAATAGGTTATTCGTGGTGGTTTAAAGTGTCATTCTTGGATCCAAAATCCTATAAGATTCATTTAGGGCCTAACTCTTGGGTTTTTTCCCCTGACCATATCCAAGTTCTAGAGACTCATACTCAATTTTCAAAATATCATAATTTTTATTATCTCCATTCAAAGACTAAGGATTCCCTTGAAAGGTCCTTTGTGGTGGGTCAACATGTTGTTGATGGATCTAGATGCCTAGAATCTGACTTTAGGACCTAAGACTTGGGATTCCTCTCTCGATTGTGTCCAATCACCCAATATCCATACCTAATGTGAAAAATATCCTAATGATAAGTATATCCCCTCTTGAAGGCCAAAGATCCCCTAAAGAGGTCATCTATGGTCATTATAGGTTTCATTCATGACCCTTGAGCCTTAAGAGATGCATAAGACCTAAATAGGTCTAGTGTGGTGGTTTGAGGCATTATGTTTATCCCTAGAGAAGCTGTGTACTTCAAATAAGGCATAGGTTCCCCCCCTCAACCATATCAATGCCTATACCTAATTATCAAAACCTTTTGAGGGAACTAACATATTTCTTAGAGGCCAAGGATGCCCTCCAAAGGTAATGTGTAGTGCTTCAAGGAATTATTCATGGATCTAGATGACTCAAATTTTCCTTTAGTTCCTAAGGCATGGCCTTATTCCCTATATTATTTCTAGGTCTCTAGGACACACACCTACTACTCAAAACAACCTAGTGATACTTAAATCCCCAATCATAGGCCAATGATACCCTTAAGAGGCCATGTGTGTTTGTTCGAGGAATCCTTCTTGGCCCTAGATGGATATAAGATTCCTTTATAGCCTAATGTTCATGTTTCCACCCTTGTCCATGTCTAAGGCCCCACGATGCATACCTAGTGCTCAAATGTGATAGTGGTACTTATATACTTATCTAGAGGTAAACAGTGTTGTTGATAGGCCATTTGTGGTGGTTCAAAAGTGTCATTATTTTCCCTAGAATCTTATAAGATTACTTTAGGGACTAACTCTTGAGTTTGTTCACTTGAACATATCTAAGTTACAGATACTCAGACTCAATGTTCAAAATATCATAATACTTATTGTCCCCATATGGAGACCAAGGATACCCTTGAAAGGCCCTTTATGGTGGGTCAACATGGAATTAATGACCCTATATTCCTAGAATCTTCCTTTAGGACCTAAGGCTTACGTTTCCTCTCTTGATAATGTACAAGGACCCATGACCCATACCCAGTTCTCAAAATATCCTAATGATTCCCATATCCCCACTTGAAGGCTAGATATCCCCTCAAGAGGTCATTTATGGTCATTTTAGATATCATTCATGACCCTTTACACTTAGAATATTCCTAAGACTTCGAGAGGTCAGGTGTGGTAGTTTGAGGAATTGTGTTTGGAAATATATTCCTATAAGATTTTTACTTCAACTACGTCTTAGGTTCCCCCCCTCAACCATATCAAGGCCTTGAAACCCATTCCATATTATCAAAATCTTGTGAGAGAACTAACATATTTCTTAGAGGCCAAGGATACCCTCTAGAGGTAATGTGTAGTGCTTCAAGGAATTATTCATGGATCTACATGACTCAACTATTTGTTTAGTACCTAAGGCATGGCCTTCTTCCCTAAATCATTTCCAAGGCCCTAAGACACATACCTAGTACTCAAAACAACCTAGTGGCTCTAACATCCCCAATCATAGGCCAATGATACCATCATGAGACCATCTGTAGTTTTTAGAGGAATCCTTCTTGGCCTTATATGATTATAAGATTTTTTTAAGGCCTAACATTCATTTTCCCTACCTTGGCCATGTCTAAGGCCCCAATACCCATACCTAGTTCTAAAAAATGTTATTGGTACCTATATAATTATTTAGGGGAAAATGATGCCCTCAGTAGGTCATTTGTTGTGGTTCAAAGTGTCATTCTTGGCCCCTTAATCTTATAATATTCCTTCAATACGTACCTATTAAGAATGGTGTAGCATCATAATAACATCCCATTGGTATCCTCCTTTTCATCCTATTAGCATACCCTTAGGGTCCTCATTACATCCTTCTACAATTTCTGTAGCATCCTATTCATGATCCATTCATGACCTATTCATTACCCTTCATCCTTAGGATAGAGAGAATTCTTGTTAGACCTACCTCTAAACACATTCACAAGTATGCCTAGTTAAAATATCACATGTGTGTTCTAAGAACGTGCATGTGGTCTAGAACACATGTGTGCTCTTTCCATCCAATTCTTTTTGGGAAAGAGTGACAACTTTAACATATGTGTTTGTTGATTTGGTTGCCTCATATTTAGGTTTGGCATGACAAACCTAGTGGTTTGTGCTATAAATACATCAAAAACTCCATTTTTCTAAATGGCTTTGAATATCTCTATCTGAATGACAATATTCCAACCATAATAGCATATGGAACACAAGACATGTATTCTTCCTCTTCTTTTGTCTCTGGATAATGATCCACAAATAAATTTACACCTACAAGAATAAGAACCCTGACCAATTTACATTCCTTCATATTAAACCTCTGCAATATTGTCTTGACACATTTCTTATGATTTAACTAGAGTTTCTTGTTTTCTCGATCTCTTTTAATTTCCATGCCCAAAATGAAATTTGTAGCGCAAATATCCTTCATGACAAATTTAGAGGACAACTGAGTTTTCACATCCTGGATAATATCCTTGTCGTTTCCTATCAACAACATATCTTCCACATACAAGACCAAATAAATAATGTGATCGCCGATTAATTTGAAATACACACAATGATCTTCTTTTCTCCTTGTGAATCCAAGTCCCTACATATAAGTATCCAATTTTTTAGACCACATCCTTGGTGATTGCTTTAACCCACACAAGGATTTTTTCATCTTGCATACCAACTCTTTCTTTCCCTTCACAACAAATCCTTCTAATTTCTTCATGTAGATTTCTTATTCCAGATCCCCATGTAGGAATGTTATCTTCACATCCATCTGTTCCACTTCAAAATAAAAAGCAGCAATGGCAAATAAAATAAATCTATTTGAATTTAACTTGGAAATGTGAGAAAAAACATAACCAAAGTCAATTCCCTCTACTAGGGAATAGCCTTTTTATACTAACCAAGCTTTGTATTTCTCCACTTTTCCTTATGCATTCAACATCTTCTTAAACAACCATTTTCCGCCAATGTAATTTCTTCCAATTGGAAAATCCACTAGATCCCAAGCCTCATTATTTTCGAAGGTTTCCATTTCTTCCACAATGGCCTTTTTCCAGAGTTTTCCATCCTATGAATCCACTGCATCCCTAATAGTTCTAGGATCATATTTAGTAATGAACAAAGCAAAATTTGAATGGAAATCACGTGGAGTATACCTTTCCATTTTCCTTCTTTCTCGAATCGATCTCCTCAATACTAGACCCAACACCCCTAAGGTTGGTACACACCAGATCAAATGGAGAGGAGACTTGTCAGTGACATCTAGGGAATTTGATCCTATAATTAGCCTCTTTTTACCGCTGATTTTACTTTATTTTAGATCTGATCTAGGGGTAAAAAAAAGTGCTAACAAGTCCATAAAAAATTGGTTCTAATTTGGAGGTATTTTGTCTTTGAGTAATGTTTGTTCATAAGGTTGAAGGTGAAGAAATACCTGATCCCCTATTGAAAAATAATGGTATGATTGATGTTGGTATGCTTGTTGATACATCATATTTTGAGCCATAAATTTGTTTTCCTTTTGTATGCTGAAAATGGCTTCTCTAGTGTGGCGTATATGATCCATTGCTTAATCCTTGGAAGTTCCTAGTAAATATGAAGTGACCAGAACTGGTTTTTTTCCATAAACAACTTCATAGGGGGGAATTTTGGTAGTTCTATGATAATAGGTATTGTACCACCATTATGAGAGGGGAAGTAGTTGTGCTCATTGGTGTGGTTTTTCAGAGGTAGTACATCTCAAATAGGTTTCTAGGCACTATTTACCACTTCAGTTTGACCATCCATTTGGGAGTGAAATGGAATGCTCATTTTTAGTTGGGCACCCTATATTTTAAACAAATATTTCCAAAATTTTCTCGTGAATGTAGGGCCCTAATCCGAGACAATGGAAGTGAGCATGCCATGTAACTTGAAAAAATAATCAAGGAAGAATTAGTCAACTGAGGAGGGGGTGAATGGATGTGGCACGGAACAAAAATGAGCATGTTTGGAGAGATGGAATACTACCATCATGATCACAAATTCGTTTCCCACCCTAGAAAGTCCCACTATAAAATCCATAGTGATGTCATCCCATATATGTGTTGGGATCAATAGAGTTTAAAATTCCCCTAGTATATTTTTTGTCTCCCCATTGTTTCTTTGGTAAGTGTCACAGGTTTCCACAAAATCATGGATGTCAAATTCCATTCCCTCCAAAAGAATGAGCACTTAGTTCATTCATATATCTTATGAAATCTAGAGTGATCTATTGTAGGCGATGAATAAAATTATGTAATATTTTTTATTTAAAAAAATAATTATTTACCATAACAATGTGCCCTTTATATTACAATGTATCTAGATTCCATGTGTTCCATTTAGGAGGTTTTGGATAATCCTAAAGATAGTGTATTATTTGAATGATAGTCTCATTTTCCAACCATTCTTGAGAAGATTCCTTAAGACAACCTAGAACAAACAAAGATAAGGAAAAGAGGGATCCGTCATCCTCAAATTTATAGGATAAGGCATCAATTAGTGCATTGTCTTTACCCTTCTTATAGATAATCTCATAATCATACCCTAGAAGCTTGGTGATCCACTTAGGCTACCTTGGTCAGGATAAAATTTGTTTGAGAAAGTACTTCAGACAATGATGGTCAGGATCAAACTATAAGAATAACCCTATGAGATATGGATGCCAAGTCTTTGCTTCATGTAAGATGGAAATCATATCTTTCTCATAAGTGGATTTACCCAAATTGTGATCACATAACTGCTTACTGGTGAAAGCCAAAGAGAGGCCTTCTTCCATCAATACCACTCCAATACCTCTACTTGAGGAATCACATTCCAAGACAAAAGTCTTAGTAAAATATATCATTGCTAATATTGGATTCATGCACACAAAATACTTTAGAGATGAGAAGGCATGTCCAATGGCCTCACTCCAAACAAAGGAATTATTTTTTAGTAGAAAGGTTAAGGAACCAACAATTTTTCCATATTTTTTCACAAAATTCTTAAAGTATCTTGTAAGTCCTAATAATACACACAAGCTCTTAAATGTCTTGGGATGGGGACAATCTTGCATAGATGCAACTTTATTGGGATCAATTCATACTCCCTCCTAACTTACAATGTGACCCTAGTATTCAACCTATGAAGCCCCAAAATAACATTTGGATCATTTCAAAAATAGTTGGTGGTCTTGTAGGCGTTTCAAGGATCTATCAAAGTGATATATGTTTTTTATTGTAGATTAAAACATCATTAAATAATATCAACAAAAAATTCATAGGAATGGTCGAAATATCTTGTTCACGAGACTTTGGAAGGTTGATAGAGCATTGCAAAGGAAAACAGGAATAACTAAAATCTCATAATGACCTTCATGTATAGGGAAGGTGGTTTAGAGATGTCTTCCTCTTTCATCCTAATCCGGTGGTAGCCCAAATGAAGGTATGGTTTAGTGAAAAACTTGGCACCATGAAGTTCATCCAAGAGCTCTTCAATAACTAAGATATAAAATCTGTCCTTAATGGTCAACTTATTCAGGGCCTAGAAATTAGGATAGATGCACCAAGTACCTTTCTTATTTAATACCATGACCACTGCTGATGAGTAAGGGATAGTACTAGGATGTATGACTCCCACCTCCAACAATTCTTGAATGATCTTTTAAATTTCATTTTTCAGTGAAAAAGGGTGTTGATAAGGATGTACATTAGGTGGTTGAATACCTAGAATGAGGGGAATACCATGGTCATGCTCCCCATGTGAAGGTGGTAAACCTTGTGGTGTTTCAAATACCAATTTATTCTTATAGAGAACTCACTACAAATAAAGGTGAATCTCCTATGGGGTGGTGTCAAATACTTGTATGGAATTGAGATGTGAAATAATAGTTGAGTGTTCTTTATTCAACAACTTCTCCATATTATGAGAGGTGATAGTTTGAGGAGAAACAGATGTAATACCCTTGAGGGTATGTTACTTCCCTTCTTGAGTGAAGCTCATGTGTAATTCTTTGAAATACAAGGTGATATATCCCAAAGTATGTAACGATTATACCCCGAGAACAATATCAGAACCACCCATTTCAATAGAAAACATGTGATTTTTGAGATGATACTTGCCAATTTGTAGTTTTTAATTTTCACATCAGCCCCCACATTTCATTGTACCACCATTCTCTATAATAATTTAAAAATTATATATAGGACATACGTAACTATGTGTTTCTTATGCCACTCTCCTATTGATAAAATTATGGGTTCTTCCACTATCAATCAATGCAAACACTTTGTGGTTCTTGATGTATACAATCAATGTCAAGGTTTGGAGTCTCAAGAAACTTTGTATATAATGGAGAGAATTTTGGCTTCCTTGCAAGGAGATTTCAAGGGGTTTTTATCTTCCATGGGAAGGGTGGTGTCTTTCAAAGTTAGTTCATGAGTATCTTCCATAGGAATATCCTTTGAGTATTCATGTGGAGATTTATCCATTTGAAATCAATTTTTTTCTTTACATTTGTGCCCTTTGGAATATATCTAATCACAATTATAGAAAAAATGGAGGGTTTTACATTCTTCCATTTCTTCGAGAGATAACTTGTTGATGTAGACTAGTTGTGAGTTGGATGAGTTGAGGGTAATCACCATAGGGAGGTTATGGCGAGTGGCGAATATAGGTCTCTTGGTTTGTTCATTGATCACCATCCCATATTCTTTAGTTATGTCATCTTATTCTAACCATGTTTGTGGGAACTAAATCATATCATGCACTTGAATTGATTCCTTGACGCCACTAATGAAAAGTTCTTTAAAAACTGAATTAATTTGGCCCTCTGTGCAGATTTCTAATTTCTCAAAGGAAGTAATATAGTCCATAATAGTGATGATTTGGAATTATTTTGTCAAGCGTCTCAAATGGTGAGTGTCAAGTTCAAAACAAGCATAAAGTACTTGCACAAACTAGGTCCAAGCAATGTATCCTTTATAAGCCTTCTTATACCATTTTCACCACTACCATTGTTCGACATACAAATATAATACCCATACTTTTAGTTTTTGTAGGTCATTAGTAAATCCATGTAGAGATAAATAATGTTCTATTTGGGTAACCCAACCCAAGGGATCAGACCCATCAAATTTTTCCATGTCAACACTTGGAAAACAATGCCATGAATTATGATCGTAAAAGTGTGGGCAGTGGTTATCTAGAAATAATGTGTGTGAGGACTGAATTTCTCATACCTAAGATTCGTCCTTGGTTGGGTTAATGTTTGGATTTGGTAAACTATGATTCAATTGGAAACCTAACATTTCCAAGAAGTGGCTATGTGATGTCACTGTTTCATTTATACCGTTAAGTGTATGCTCAATGCCAACAACCTTGTTATCCATATATTAGCATTGAGTGGGTTGGGTATATTGTTAGTTATCCGAGTTGGCAATGATGTGAGTCTAAGGCATGGGGCCACCAAATATTTTTTGGAAGTGTAATTTTCCACTTTTCTCACTGCGATCAATGGCTTGAACAAATTTTGTTAAGATATACTCAGAATCAATATATTTTTTGAGTCCACCAAAAAATGGTTACTTGAGATGGAAATCCAATAAATTAGCACTATAGTAGGAATATTTTGAGATAGTTCTCCCACAATGTTGTCTTTAGAACCCATACATTTATTTTTCTGAGTACTACTCATGTGGGAGTATTAATCCCAATTGATTATAACTATGGTGAGAGAATCTGTTAAGCCCTAATATTGGCTCACTACCCCTTAATTGGGGCATATTAGATTAGTAATTTTATTTACTACCCCTTAATTGGAGCATATTAGATTAGTAATTTTATTTTATTTATGTCGGCTTTAGGCCATTAGTTGTAATTATACCTCCTAGTCTCCTATATATACCAAGGAGACATTTTCATTTTGAATCATCTTGTACTTGAACATTTAAGTGGGGTAAAAGGAGGTTGCCCCCTCAAAGAGACTTATTATCTGAAATTATCTCTTTTTCAAGGCGTTGAGTACTTTTCCTGAGGTTTTTCTATGCTATATTGGTGTCTGTTTTTTAACATATGGTATCAGAGCTCAAGGTCTTGGGGTTTCGCTGCTACATCTGAGACACCATGGAATTTTCTCTATAACTTTTTTCTACAATGTTTCAGAAGGAACAGATTGGAAGATATTTAGAAGACGGATCAAGGTACGTTGGGTTCAAAATTCAGCTCCTGAGGCCTTATACTTTTGGAGATACAACCTGTACAAGATAGGGTTCTGGAATCATCCTGAAATGAGTCATTGCAGAATTTTCGCTATAAAACATTTTCTGTAATGTTTCAAACCATGAACTCTGGAGGAAATTTACCAAAATTAGTAATGTATCTGTGGTAAAATGTTTAGCTTCTGGGTCATCTTAAATTTGTAGATACACCCTGTGTAAGATAGGGTATCGGACTAGTCCTATTGACTAGTCTCAAGAAGGTGTTCCAGGTAAAACAATCATAACTTCGTGCTAGAGTATCCAAATTGCATGGGACTAGCTTCATTGGATCGTGGACAGTATGTAGTATTTTGGGTATGAGTTTCAGAATTTTATATTGATTATTTTGTGCGGGGCACACTATACAAGTGAGATCTCCTGGAAAGGAAAAAAATCGGCAAGTTGTGGGGAAGTTACCATAAATTCCACTTGGCACATCCAATTTTGATCAGACCTGTGGCATTGCAGAGAGGAAATATCAGAGAAATACATAAGATAAATTTTCATACCCAGAAGGGCCAAAAATTGGGAGATACAACAGAATAAATATTGTCTAGAAGAACCACCTCAAAATCAAGGTTCAAAGGTGATACTTGGCCAACATGCCACCCAAAAAGGGAACTTATACACCAAATAAACCTCTAGAAAATCCTACTTGGACTCTTGATTAAGGTGAAGAAATGCGTAGGGACATAAATGAACTACAAAATAAGATGGATTCAATGGAAGCTAAGATGGATTCAATGGAAGCTATGTTGGATACTAAGATGGATTCAATGGAAGCTAAGTTGGATACTAAGATGGATTCAATGGAAGCTAAGTTGGACACTAAGATAGATGGTTTAAAAGGGGAGATCATGGAAGTATTGAAAAATTTCATAACAGAGAAGACACATG
>ML780167.1:292666-322671 GCA_009831015.1 Picea engelmannii | reverse complement strand
TGATGATGCACCATGCAAAATTGTTGGAATGGGAAAGGTAAAAATAAAGCAATGCAATGGAAACCAATGGTTGTTGAAAGAGGTAAGACATGTTCCAGATTTAAGGAAAAATCTAATTTCAACAGGGCAGTTGGCAAGTGAAGATTGTGTATCCATATTTACAGATAAGACGTGGAAGGTCATCAAAGGATCATTGGTGATAGAAAAACGAGAGAAGGTAGGTACATTGTATTTATGTACTGGTAATACTGACTCTTCTATCTCTTTAGCTTCTACAGGAGTAGATACAACACTGTGGCATCATAGGATGGGACACATGAGTGAGAAGGGTATGCAGATACTTCACAAAATAAATTTTCTGCCAGATCTTACACAAATTGATTTGGACTTCTGTGAGCATTGTGTTTATGGAAAACAAAAGAGAGTCAGATTTCTCAGAGTCGAAAAAGAAAAGAAGAATGAAAGGTTAGAGCTTGTGCATACATATGTATGGGGACTAGATCATGTATCATCTCTTGGTGGCTCTCATTATTATATTATTTTTATTGATGATGCAACTAGAAAAACTTGGGTTTATTGCATTCGACAAAAATCTGATGTTTTTGATACTTTTAAGAAATGGAAAGCTTTGGTTGAGAATGAGATAGGAAAAAAGTTGAAGTGTCTCAGATCAGATAATGGAGGTGAATATTGCAGCAATGAGTTTGATGATTATTGTTCATACCATGGGATTCGTAGAGAGAAGACAGTTCCAAGAACACCACAAGAAAATGGTGTGTCAGAAAGGATGAACAGGGCAATCATGGAGTGTGTAAGGATTATGAGATTGCATGCTGGTTTGCCCCTACAGTTTTGGGCAGATACTGTAGATACTTCTTTTTACTTAATATACAGAGGACCTTCAAGCTCTTTGGATGGTAGAATTCCAGAGGAGAAATGGATAGGAAAAAAGGTAAACTATTTTGAAAATTTTCAGTTGTGAAGCATTTGTCCATATTGATAAAGAAAATAGAACAAAGCTTGAGGAAAAATCCAAGAAGTGTACCTTTATTGGATATGGTGTTAATGATTTTGGTTATCACTTATGGGATTATGAAAATAACAAAATCATTAGGAGTAGAGATTTCATATTCAATGAGAAGGTCATGCACAAAGATCAGTTGCAAGGAAAGAAATAGAAAAAAGAAAAACAAGAATACACAATGCTTGATGAGATCACTGAAAAAGAAATTCCAAAGGAACCATAAAATCAAAATGTACAACAACAGGAGCAACAGGTACCTCAAACACCTCCAAGTGTTGTTAGAAAATCTACTAGGTTAAGTATACCCCCTAAACGATACTCTCCTTCATTGTATTATTTATTGTTGAATAATTTTGGTGAACCATAATGTTATGAAGAGGCAATGCAGGTAGACACCAAAAGGAAGTGGGAGCAAGGCATGAAAGAGGAAATGGATTCCTTGGTAAATAACCATACTTGGGACTTGGTTCAGTTTCCTACAGGAAAAAGAGCATTGCAAAATAAATGAGTTTACAAGTTGAAGGAAGAAGATGGAGGAGAAAAGCGGTACAAGGTTAGACTTGTTGTAAAGGGGTTTGCACAAAAGGAAGGTATAGATTTTGATGAAATATTTTCTCCTGTTGTTAAAATGACTTCAATTAGAACTATTTTAAGTCTTGTGACAGTAGAAGATTTGCATCTTGAACAATTAGATGTAAAAACAACTTTTCTCCATGGGGATTTGGAGGAAGAGATTTATATGTAGCAGCCACAGGGGTATGAGGTCAAAGGGAAGGAGAATTTGGTATGCAAGTTGAATAAGATCTTATATGGCCTAAATCGAGCTCCAAGGCAGTGGTATCTGAAGTTTGACAGGGTTATGAAAGAACAGGGTTATAGTAGATGTCATTTTGATCACTGTGTTTATTTTAAAAAGCTAGAAAATGGAAGATTTATTATCTTGTTATTGTATGTAGATGACATGCTTGTTGCAGGGTCTAATATGCAGGATATAAATGTGCTCAAGAAGAAATTAGCCAATTTATTTGCGATGAAGGATTTGGGTGCTGCAAAGAAAATCCTTGGTATGAGAATAACAAGCGATAGGAAAAATCGCAAACTGACATTGTCTCAGGGTGAGTACACAGAGAAGGTGTTGGAGAGGTTTAGAATGCAAAATGAAAAACCAGTTAGTACACCTTTGGCCAACCATTTCAAATTAACTAAGGAAATGTGTCCCAAGACACAAGAGGAGATATAATACATGTCCAGGGTCCCTTATTCATCAACAATTGGCAGCTTGATGTATGCAATGGTTTGCACAAGACCAGATATTTCACAGGCAGTGGGAGTTGTGAGCAGGTATATGAACAATCCAGGTAAAGAACATTGGGAGGCAGCAAAGTGGATTCTCAGGTATTTGAGTGGTACTGCTACTCATGCATTATGTTTTGGAGGTTCAAACACTTTTCTACAGGGATATGTTGATTCAGATATGGCAGGTGATAAAGACAGCAGGAGGAGCACCACAGGGTATGTTTTTACTATAGGTGGAACAATAGTAAGTTGTATTTCGAAAAAGCAAAAGGTTGTTGCACTTTCAACAATAGAGGCAGAGTATGTTGTTGCTATAGAGGCTAGTAAAGAGCTGATTTGGTTACAAAGGTTTATGGAGGAATTGGGAAAGAAGCAGGAGAATAGCAAGTTGTACTGTGACAGTGAGAGTGCAGTTCATCTTGCAAAGAACTTGGCCTTCCATTCAAAGACTAATAATATATAGTTGAGGTAACACTTCATATGATCCACCTTGGAAGATGGACATTTGAAGTTGGAAAAGATACACATTAGCCAGAATCTTGTAGACATGTTAACAAAGGGAGTAACCAAAGAGAAATTGAGTTCCTACTCAGTTTCAGTTGGTCTTCAAGAATGAAGATGAAGATGAGAAATTTGCCAGGTCCAAGAAGGTTCAGAGTCCAACATATACAACAACGGTGGATTTGTTGAGATCAGTCTTTAAGTGGGAGATTGTTGGTTGTGGAGCCTGATTATCTTCCCGATTCAGAGGTCTTTTACTTTCAGTCGTGTTTATACCACATGAAGTATTTACACCCCAGAAGTATGTACACTCTTCCACGCAGTGGAGTGCAGAGGGGGGGTACCCCCTCTGCGGGGTCCGGACCGTTCATTATAAGGTTGTAGATCTAACGATAAAGGTTATGTTAGGGTTTTTTTCCCTAGAAGGCAACCCTCTTTTATGAGGGAAATGTATTATGGCTATGGTGGATGGCGAATATTGTATTCTGAGATAGGAGACTGTGAGAGAAAGAAGATGAAGTTACAACGGGGTTGCTATAGTTTGTATCCCTTCATATGCTGAATAATAATAAAGGAAGGACTTGACAATTTATCTAGTGGATGTAGGCCACACTGGGTGAACCACGCAAATCTGTGTCTCTATTGTATTGTGTATCTCCTGTGTTTTGTTTTCGCATTTGTTTTATTTTATTGCTCCACGGTCCTTTTTTTCTAACAAGAACTTTTAGGAGAGCTTAATAATTTGTGCATAAATATACCTCTCTTACAATATCTTAAGGATGTCCCCATTTTCAACAATTATATCAAGGAAGAATACATTAGAAGACCAGGGAGAAAAAGAAAATATGTTCCTACCATAAATGTCATAGGATAATTAGTTGATCTTATCCTTAGGAAATTGATTGTACCTAAATACTTGGATCCAGGGAATCCCTTAGTAAATGTGCATATTAATAACACCTTGGTACATAAAAATCTTATTGATATAGGATATTCAATGAATGTTATGACTAAGGATACTATGCTAAGACTCAACCTTTAGATATTTTTGAGAGATACCCCAATTGTCCTACAGCTAACAGACAAATTTACAATCAAACCTGAAGGCATGTTGGAAGATATCATAATCTCCATTGATTATTGGGAGCACCCTACTTACTTCCTATTCCTTCAACCCAAGTCTCAATCCAATGGATATCCTCTCATTTTGGGAAGTCCTTAGCTGTCCAAAACATATGCATACATTGGTTGTAGAGTAGGAAATATGACTATCATTGATGGCTTATCTCAAAAGAAAATTGTTCTTTAACCTCCTTCACCTTTGATAACAGAAAATATGCCTATGTGGGTGTAAGAGGAAGTGGAATTGACACAAACAACTTCCTACCCCATCTACACAATTCACACTTCCTTGGATGATAGTACAATTGATGATGACACTTTCCTACAAAATCAATATCCAAACGATGTGAAAATAGAAGGGATAAATGATGATAATAGATATTACATTTATGTAGAAAATGACACATAATTATGGATATATTTGTTTGCTGCAGAGATAGAAGATCCAACTCTCAAAACCATAAAGATAAGCCCTGCAAAAACACTCAAAATCAACAATAAACTCACTAGTCAGCAGGAACGCAAGTTGTTAGATGTCTTGAAAAGAAATATTGAAGATTTGGCATGGGATTATAAAGACATGAAAGGAAACAATTATTCTATTTGTACTCACCATATTTACATAAAGAAGGAATGCAAACCTGTTAGGAAACCCCAAAGAAGGATAAACCCTACAATGAAAGACATAGTTAAACAATAAATTCAAAAGTTGCTTGATGTTGGATTCAATATCCTATTTCAGATAGTGAATGGGTCTCTCCTCTAGTTATTGTCCCAAACAAGAATGGTAAGTAGAGGATATGTGTGTATTATAGAGATTTGAACAAGGCTACCAGAAAGAAGCAATCCCCTTACCTTTTATTGACCAAGTTTTGGATGTCTTATCCGGGAAGTAATACTTTTCCTTTATGGGTGATTTTAGTGGATACAACTAGATTTAGATCAGTCCTGAGGATTAGGACAAGACCACTTTTACTTTACCTTGGGGTACATTTTCATACAAAGTCTTACCTTTTGGTATGTGTAATTCCCCAGCCACTTTTCAAAAATCATCCATGATAAAGTTGAAATATATATGGATGAATTTACCCCTTATGGAAATTCATTTGATGATGTCTTGGATAATCTAGATAAGGTTCTCCAAATATGTAGAGAAATGAATCTATCCCTTAGAAATGAAAAATGTAATATGACGATGAATGAAGGATTATTTTAGGACATCATCCTATTGGAGTTACTTCACACACACCTAGGATTTATTTTTCCTAAGGTTATTCCTTGTTTATTAGTCATAATTAGTCATTATCCAGACTCCTATATTTTAGGGGAGAATATTCCACCTGGAGAATATTTTCTTTCAGTTGACACTTCAGTTTGACTAGTTGAGTTGAGTTTAGATGTTGCATTGGTTTTTTCACCATGCAACATTGGTATCATCACCAACTCACTACTATTTATTCAGTCAGTTAACTGAAGACTAGTTGACTAGTTAACTCAGTTAGGTGGCAGTTCACTCCCGTAACTGCCTGAGAGACTAGACTAGGTGGCAATTTACTCTTGTAACTGTTGGTGTGTATCCAGATCAATCTAGACCACCACTATGGCTCATTAGTTACTCATGTATCCTATATCTATTGTAAATTATTTACTCTTTGAGCGTGGAAACGGTTAATGAGAATTATTTCCATTCTTTCTCTCCTTCTTCTTCTTTTTCCAATTCTCGTTGCAAATGCGTGTATCATTGTTTAGCTAGATCTATTCTTCTTTCTTAATTTCTCTCTGCAAATGTGTGTAGTATTTTCTAGCTAGATCAATTATGTGCGGGTTCAACAAATTTACATGGTATCAGAGCTGACAGACTGCTAAGCAAAAGCTACACCAAATTATTTTTTGCAGGTACTGAAGATTGAGGACAACAAAAGATGGATTATTTGCTAGAAATACTTCTCACGCCTCATAACTATTTGGAATGGAAGCCAAAAATTCTTCTTATGCTCAAATGTAGGGGCTTATACCAAATAACTATGGCAATGGAAGTAGAGCATGATTCTGTCGATGAGAAAAACTATTTTCTCAATAGACAAGATATGGCCATACGATGTATCCTCTATTTTATTTCTCCCAAAATTCTTCATCAAGTATATGATGACTCACAAGAATTCACTCCAAATGATTTATGGAGCAGATTGGAGGTTTTATTTGGGAATAAGGAAGAATGAATGAAAAATGTTGACAAGATAGAGAATGTAAAAAAGCCACTGGAAGATAAATCATCTCAGTTTGAAGAGCCTTCTACACAAGTATCTACAAAAATTTGTATTCCATTAATTGAAGATGATGTCTATTCCATTTCAGATTTGTTTTCTTAAATTTATGTGGAATATATATGGCATGCATCTCAAGAGTCACATGCAGACACTTTTGCATGCACCATGCATGCATCTCAAGAGTCAAAAAGGGAGCCACGCACATCAGACGTCATTATGATATTTTATGATAACAATTTTCAGAAACAAATTGGATATTTGAATTCCTCTCGGGAAAATATCCAATTTAAAAAAAAAAAAATCGTCCAAAAAGGAGTCCGGAAAGTGAAGTTATGATCATTTTAAAATCAACAAAATTTCAACATTTTTCTGGAAAGTGCCATACGGTTTTCAAAATTGCATCCAAAATTTATTTGGATATTATTCATTATAAGAAGATAAAGTGGATGTGTGTGGAAATATCAATGATGTATATACTTCATCATATCCATGTAGACATCTACATCTTCAACAAAATCTTCAAAGAGCACAAACTTGCACAGTTGCGAGGTCTTCTTGGAGTGAAGGAGATGGTTGCTTAGCAACTGCCTTTTGTTCCTTATCATTTTTTATTTTATGCATTGTAATTTGAGGGGGGGGGGGGTGGTTGTTCCCATGAGGGTTTCCCTCTTTCCTCATTTAGTTCAGTGTATCTTTTATATTTGGGTACCTAACATGGCCTCGTAGTCGGGACCCATTCTTTATTTTCACCATAGTGATGTTTAGGGGGGGTGTTGAAGTTACTTCACACACACCTAGGATTTATATTTCCTAAGGTTATTCCTTTTTTATTAGTCATTATCCAGTCTCCTATATTTCAGGGGAGAATATTCCACCTGGAGAATATTCTCTTTCAGTTGACGCTTCAGTTTGACTAGTTGATTTGAGTTTAGATGTTGCATTGGTTTTGTCACCATGCAACATTGGGATCATCACCAACTCACTACTGTTTGTTCAGTCAGTTAACTGAAGACTAGTTGACTAGTTCAATAAGCTAGGTGGCAGTTCACTCCCATAACTGTCTGAGAGACTAGACTAGGTGGCAGTTCACTCCCGTAACTGCCTGAGAGACTAGACTAGGTGACAATTTACTCTTGTAACTGCTGGTGTGTGTCCAGATCAATCTAGAACACCACTATGTATTATTATTTACTCATGTATCCTATATCTATTGTAAATTTTTCACTCTTTGAGTGTGGAAATGGTTAATGAGAATTGTTTCCTTTCTTTAGCTAGATCTATTTTGTGCAGGTCAACACATTTACACATCCATCTTCTAGAGGGATTGAAGTAGACAAAGAGAAGATCAAAATCATCACTTTACTTCCTACCCATTTGAAACCAAAATATGTAAGAATATTTCTTGGACATGAAAGATACTATAGAAGTTTCATCAAGGATTTCTGTAAGACAACCTCTCCTCTCTTTACCTTGTTTTCCAAATATGTATATTATTTTTGGACCTTGAACTGCCAACAAGCTTTTGAGACAAGAAAATAAAAACTCTCAATTTATCTTGTATTACAAGGTCCCGATTAGGATCTTCCATTTCATATTCATACTAATGTATCAGACAAGGCTGTAGGAGTATTCTTAGGACAAAATGAAGACAATAAACCGTATGCAATATATTTCATTAGTAAAAATATAGTTGGTGTAGAGATCAACTACACTATTACACAGAAAGAGATTTTAGCAGTTGTTCGTGCTCTCAATAAATTCAGACATTATGTTACAGGGTATAAAGTTTTAGTGCATATAGATCATGCTTCCATTAGATACTTGATGAATAAACCCGACATTAATGGTAGGATGGTTAAATGGTTTCTATTGTTGGTGACGTAAGTCGCTCCTGGATTTCTTGTAGGAGCAGAGCCCGACGCCCATCAGTTTTTATGTCGCAGTTTGTTTATAGATGGGATGACCGAATGGAAGCCAACTCAAAACAATATCATTCCAACTTCAAAACTAGGCCAGGCATGCATAGGTGAGTGAGGTCTTATATAAACTTCAGACAGTGAGCTGTAGTAAAGGGTGAACAGGCGGAAGACTTATATGAGAGGAAAGTAGAGGTTTGTTATTAACATCGGGTTTCTAACAGGCTGTGGAAGAAGACGTCCAAATGCAATATCATCTTACATTCAAACGCAAAAGCCAGAGAATGCAATAATGCAACAATAAATCTTTTATCATAACATAGCTCAAATAATTCTCGTGAATCAATCAATCATGAACTCTCTTAGCATGAGACGAAAATTAGACGGAGTAAGAAAAACCGTCTGTCATAAAACAAGATATCTCATATACAGATGCATAACCAACAAACTAGAATATCTGTTAAAACTTTACAGTAGGGAGCCCTGCTCTACCATCGATGCCTACCCCAATACAAAGACTGAGTCTATATACTCAGGAAAAATCACCTCACAGAGGCGTGTCCAATCACCCAAAGCTTGGTGTCCCTTCAGTCAAACTCGTACTGATATCTTTCTTTAAGCGCCATCTTAACTATGCATGGATCCTGTAAGGAGGGTAGCTGAGCCATTAAGTGCTCAGCTAGCGTGTGCAGACCTCTCTGTTGAGTTGAGGACTTCGGCATGGCTTCTTTGAGCAAATCGATGCATAGGACCTCTGCGAGCAGGCGGCTTGCCAGACTCTCCATTCCCCTTACTTAATGAATGAAAGGAGGTCTCAACCACCCGCTCTTTCCTTCATTTACTTCAATGCTAGAAACAGTATTGGGATCAGGTCCGATGGTGCCTGGAGATCGTGATGATCCCCTCTGTAACTAAACTCGACACCTTTTTCCTTCTTTATGCAGCTCCTTCCTCTCCCCAAGTGACCATGGGCTATGATCATGTGCTTATTTCTAATGTGCTTTCGGCGTTCGCGAATGGGAAGGAGCTATTTCTGCAACTTGAAATCGCGATGAGAGAAACACCGAGACGGCTCAATCTGGTGCCACACATCCCTCTAATATCTGACGGTCTTGAACTCACTTGACACTGCTGTGGGCCCGGGTCTAGGAATCTCCCGGTGTCTCGTACATTGGAACATAACAGAGCTACTTTTCGAGTTTTAGAGTTGCGATGGGCGAAACGCCAAGATGGCGCAATTTGCTGCCAGGTGTTCCCTTTAGATGAACGATTGAAAATGCTTTGTGATGTCCTGGCCCCCATCTTTGGCGATTTCGGCACTGTCAATGTTTGGGGTTTTGCGATGTTCGAAGACATAAAACCTTCACCATACGAACTCCCGAATGCTGAAACGCTGATGCGGCTAGATCTTGCGCCACACGTCGTTAGGATGAATAGACGGGGGGGAATTTGATATTTGAAAGGGATCCGCTCTCGTTTACAGGATCGCTTGAAGTGACTTAGTGCTAAGATCACGGGCTCGGCTCCAAAGGTGCTTTTTGCGTTTCCCCGATCGACGAATTCAACTGCAATGAATGGACACCTCCTTGACTCCCGAAACCCTGATCCCTGATATGCTGACTGGTATCCAACTGTCCCAATGGGATTGGATGCCCCATATTTGTCCTGAAATATGGGAGTTGTCCCTTGTGCTAAATCTTAGGCAACCCGGTAGCCCTGAAAACTCGATGACCATCGATTAAATCTGTAAGTGGATCTCGGCCTCCGACAGAAAAACTTCGCCCGCTCGCTTGAGTCGTCACACAAAAAGGATTCTCTCGTGCTGCACTTGGGTGCTTCCTGTGCAACCTGCAGACTTGGGTTCTTTTGCGCCCAAGAAAAAAATAATCGCTAACATTAGGCTCCATGGGGGATAGAGTCGTCCCTGTGATGCTCTAAGAACTCCTTCCGCAGCTTCAGTGCCTTGCTATTGGGCTATGGAGTCAAGTATTAAGACGAAAAACATGCGAAAAGAAAAGAAAATAAACCAAGAACCAAAGGATAATATTTACAAACAAGGGAGCCGTCTAAGGCTCAAATAAAGCATTTCTTCAAAAAATTCCCATTCACTGGGCTGCTGAAAACCTCTTCACCCTCTAGATCTCACAACCCGGACGTGTTGTTTGAGAAAACTTCAGAGATTTTGAAGGGGCCGATCCAGAGGGTGTCAAACTTGCTGTGTTTTCCTTTGTCCTGCCTGGGGGCATCCCACTTAAATACCAAATCCCCGATCTCGAATCCTTTCTTCCTGACCCTCCTGTCAAAAGTCTGTTTGAACCTTTCCTGATGACTACGAGCTGTGCTTCTCACCTGTTCTCTGATCTGTTGCACTTCCACTATCTAATGAATCCTTATGATCATATGATCTGGTTCTCCCTCAAAGTCTTGAAAGAATTTCGCCACATGTAAGGCGAGCTGAGTAGGAAAAACCGCCTCTGTTCTGTAGACCAGCTGAAAAGGCGAGGTGCCCAAGGATTTCTTTGTTGTCACTCGATCAGCCAACAGGGAAAATTTCAACTTCGAATCCCAGGCCCTTTTGTTGTCCTCCAATAGTCTTTTAATGATCCTTATCAAGCTTTTGTTGGAGGACTCTACTAAACCGTTTCCTTGGGGATAGTAGGGGGTGGAGTGAATTAGTGAGATTTGGAACTGTTCACAGAACTTAATTAGAGGATTAGACCTGAAAGAAGCAGCGTTATCGGTGACGATCCTGCTAGGACAACCAAATCTGGCTATGATATCCTCCAGGAAGTTGATAATTACTTTGTGTGATGCACTTCTGGTGGGGACAACTTCTATCCACTTGGTGAAATAATCTGTTGCTGTCAGAAACCATCTGTGTTGACCACCTGAGGGAGGATGAATTTCTCCAATGAAGTCCAACCCCCACTGCTGAAAACGTGCTAGAGATACTATAGGCTTCAATGGCAGTGATTTGAGTTGTTGCTTTCCTGAGAACTTTTGACATTTGATGCAAGCTCTGATTCCTCTGCAGACATCAACGAATAAGGTAGGCCACTAATATCCAGCCCTGAGGATCTTATGAGCTATGGTCTTCCAGAAATGATGCCCCCCACAAAGGCCTTCATGGAAATCAAACATAACTTTTTGGGCTTTGGGTGGGTTCAAACATCTCAGCAGCATCCCTAAAGGATCTCTCCAGTACAAGACTTGCTCAATGAGACAATACCTGACTGCCTTGAGTTTTAAATCTCTTGCCCTGCTTTTACCCATTCCATCCAGAGGCTTCAATTCCTGTAGAAAGTACAGAATGTCACGATACCAGGCATAATCTGCTAGCGATAAGCCATCTTGAGAGTGTTGGCTGGGCAACTTAGTTTGTTGAGTTCCCGAGCGAGTGTTGATGAAACTAACTCCCAAGGCTTCACAATTGGATTCAGCTAGTAGCTTAGCTAAACCTCGCCCCTTGACCAGCTTGGTGGGATTTATCTCTAAGTCAAATTTTAGGATTTTAGTGATCCATCTACCTCTTCTCCCATCCACGTCGGGCTGTACAAGGATGTCCTTCACAGAAGCTGAAGGAACGTATGCAATTACCTTTGAATGAAAGACGTAAACTCTGAAAGTTTTGAGAGCTTTCACTAAGGCATAGGCCTGCTTTTCCATGATTTCATACTTGATCTCTGCATCTCTTAATGCCTTGTTGAAGAAGGCAATGGGCTTCTCTTTCCCCTCCTCATTTTTCTGCAATAACACCGCTGCTACCGTATCGAAAGAGGCAAAAGAAAAAACTAGGAACGGCTTGGAATAATCTGGACCAATCAACATAGGTGCCTCAGTTAGTGCCCTTTTTATTTGGTCAAAGGATGCTCTGGGCTCAGCGGTCCATTTCACTTCGTTTCCCTTCCTGTGCATGGTCGTGATGTGTTTCACTAGCTCGACAAAATTTGAGACAAACCTCCTTAGAAAATTAATTTTCCCCAAAAAGGCCTGAACCTCTTTTCTCGACCTGGGAAGTGACAAGGCTTGAATTGCCTCCACCCTGCTGGGATCAATTCTCACTCCCTCTGTTGATACTATATGTCCCAATAACTTCCCTTCCTGCATAGTGAACAAATATTTCTTGGGGTTTAGGGACAGGCCGAACCTCTGACATTTCCCGAAAACTTTCCTCAAGTGGCGGCGGTGTTCCTTGTCTAAGCTGGAGAAGATCGTGATGTCATCGAGGTAGATCACCACAAACTGGTCCTTCTCCCTGATGAAGGCTATGTCCACGGCTGACTGAAATATTGCTCCTGCATTCATTAGTCCAAATGGCATCTTGGAATACATGAATGTGCCCCAAGGAGTGGTGAAGGTTGTCTTCTCCCTGTCCTCAGGCATGACCGATATCTGATTATAGCCAGAAAACCCATCGATCATGGACATCCTGGATGCACCAGTTACCCTTTGCAATATATGTTCCATCTTAGGTAGGGGGTAATTGTCTTTCTTTGAGCTTCTGTTCAGGTTCCTGAAATCGACACAAAGCCTGATTTCTCCACTTTTCTTCCTTACTGGGACCAAATTGGCCACCCACTCGGAATATCTCAAGGGGACAATGATTCGTGCATCCAACAACTTTTTTACTTCCTTCTCCATGACGGGAAGCAACATGGGATTTATCTGTCTTAGCTTCTACCTGAATGGCCTAGCCTCTTCCTTCAATGGGATCTTGTGCTCAATGACAGATGTGTCATACGTCTTGAGGTCTTCGTATGTTCATGCAAACACATCGACAAACTCTCGCAGCAACTGCATATATTCGGCCCTCTGTTCTCTGGTCAAACTGCTTGACAATTTGACGAACCTAGGCTCGTCCTATGAACCAATGTTGCATTCGGTTGTATCGACATCTTCATTTGAGACCTTGCCCTTTACTGGCACGTCATTCCCATTGAACAATCTTTCTAAAGGGACAAGTCCTCTTGGAATGTGATTGCTAGGAAACTGAATGATATGATGATTAGCGATTTTATTTAAAAACTCCTCAGGACGAGGGTCACCTTCCAGGTCAGGATCCTGGTCAATGTGCAACGCAGAAAATTTGTCCACAGATTGTAGAAACCTTTCAATTTCGGGATCATCCTCGAACACCTTCGAGTGTTTGACATTGTTCTGTACAGAGGGCCTGTATCTTACTTCGACCTCCCCCTGGATCTTCGGCGGCAGAGGGACCCTGAACAGACTAGCCGAGGCCGCTAAGGAGTCAGCCGAGGTATTGTCTTCCCTCAGGACAAAAGTAATATTGAAAGCTGAGAAAAAATTATCAATCAGGTCCCATACCTCGTTTCTGTAACTCCTAAGCCGAGGATGCTTGGCCCGATAAACATTCCTGACCTGCTGGATAATCAATTCTGCGTCTTCGAGCACAACCATATCCTTTATTCCCATTTCCTTTGCAACTCTCATACCCAGAACAAGAGCTTCATACTCTGCCACATTGTTGGTGGTTTCAAATTCTAGATTGTATGATAGAGACATAGTCTCTTGACAGGGTGATATGAAAATCACTCGAGCCTCTGTGCCCATTTCAGAGGAAGCTCCATCGAAGAACATTTTCCAAACAGAGGCGGTTAGAAGGGGAATCTTCTGATTAAGAATGGGAATTTTTTGATCTGTAAAGGGACCTCAAGAGTCTCAGTGATCTGCAACAAACTAGACCTTAGATCGGTGTCAAGTGCAAATATGGGGTGGTTAGTGGGGTCTGCTTCATCACTGACAATATAGGCCAGCTGGGCTTCTCTGTACAACCTCCTGTGTTCCCCCCCAAAGACTGGAATGGTGGCATATGTGAGAACCATCTGTAACGTTCCTCCCAGTCTTTTAATCCAAGACCTGGAAAACAACATACCAAATTTGGGGGGAACATCAACTACCCCAATATCCATGACCACACTTTTCATGGGCAGCCAAAACAATGAAACCACCAGGTGCTTGATGACTCCTAGACACTACACTTTCCTTGAATCGAAAGAATACAAATCATGGTAAGATTTTTTCACTTCCAGTCCCAACTCTTCCATTACTATTTTGGGCATAAGGTTATGGGAAGCCCTTGAGTCCATGAGGCAGTTATGTAGCACTTTATCATGTATGTTCAGGGAGGTGTAGAAGGGAGGGGATGAATCATCTCTGTCTTCTACCATGGGACCTAGGATGACAACTGGTTTCTCATCTTGAAGGTTCACTGAGTCAAAGGGAGGTTGGGGGGATTCAGATTGTAGCATCTTGGAAAGTGACCTCTTGAAGTCCTCACTTTTAACTAGCTCTGAGAGGGGAACGAGAATTCTGATCTTTTGAATTTCATGCTCAAAATTAAAGGGGTAAATTGGCTTAGGAGCTTCCCTTACCTCAGTGACAGGCTCCTTGGCTGCTGGCAAAGCACTGTGAGTTTTCTTTCCTTTAGTAGTAGCTATCGCAGACTTAGTAGGCTTGTCTGCTACGAGGGGCTAGTCTTGGCTGTCAAAGTCTCCTTCTTTCCTTCTTGACCTGAGATTGTATTTGTTAGGGGTATGACCGGCCCTTTCTCCTTTACCCAACTCATGGATTTTAATGCTCATCAGGGATTATTCATATGCATACTGTGTCAAATGGGGAAAAGGAGGAGCTTCTTCAATACAGTGAATTTCAGGGCCAAGCTCGTCTATCTCCTCTCTTTCCTCATGAGAATCTAGGTTGTTCTAGAGAGGGGTCTGAATCCTCTGATCATCCCTGTCCCTGCTCCTTTGTTCTCTAGGAAAATCTTGTGGCACATTGTTATTAGGCTTCCTGAAACCCCTAGTATCTGTATTTTGGGGATTTCTGTAAATGGGCTTACCTTCTAACTCCCACCTTTCCATTCTGGTAGAAAGTGGTTTTAGTGCTCTAGCTGTCTCATCTGTCTAATGGGGCAGGGGAGAGGGACTTGATGAGGAAGCTTTAGACTTTTTCTTGGACATATTTCTATCATTGGTGCTCTTGAGTCGATTCACCACCAATACGTTAGATTCTACCTCCATGGACGCATCCTGCATGTGGGCCAACGTGGTAGCTCTTCTCTCTCTTAGCAGTAGGCAGAAATCGGGATCAAAAGCATTGGAGTAAGTGATCTTAGCCGAGGCTTCTGAAGGTTTAATCTCTACGGGGATTTTGTGGTACATTTTATTGAATCTTTTGGAGAAGTCAGAGATAGAATCTCCTTCCATCTTCTTCAAAGACCCAAACTCAGTCATATAATACATGAAATCCTTCTTATCTCCCCACTGTCTCAGGAAAGCATTATCTAGGGCTTCAATTCCAGCAATAGATCCGGGAGCTAATGCTCTAAACCATTTCCTTACCTCACCATCCAAGTTCTGGACAAAAACCCTCATCCAGACATCTTCATCTACAATGTTCAGGTTGTCTGCATAACTGTAGAAAGTGGCCAGGTATTATTCTGCAGTTATGTCCCCTTCCCCGGTGAACTTGGGCATATATTTCAAGTAATCTCCAGCAGGGAAAGGATTCATGGGATTAGGTAAGATCAAGGGAGCATACCTAGCAACAGCTATGGCGTCCATTCTACTCAGAGGGGGATTAGCACCAGCCATAGGAATATTAGGTGGAGGAGAATTTGGAGGAGAAGGAGTTAGCAAAGGGGTTACTGAGAATGAGTCTCAAAGTGGAGTGGGAAACAAGAGGGGATTTAAGGAGAAGGCTAATGAGCTCACGTGAGCGGGTGCTCCTGTTTGCACAAGAGTGGTTAAATTAGGCGTAGGGAAATATTCTGTGGTCCTGGGTCTACGCCAGGGTACAACTTCAAGGGAGAAGGGAGTGACAAGTTCTTGTCCCTCCTGTCCCAGACCAGGAGAGGAAAACTCGACAGGAACACTCCCAAAATTTAGGAAACGGGAAACTTCAGAAACAAGACTGTCGAGAAACTAAGGAGGAGAAAAAGGAGCTCCCACAGAAGGATATGGTGGGTTACCTGGTTCGATGATGGACGCTTCTTCTTCAGAGGCCTTTCCCTTTATGAGCACCACCTCTGTCTGTATTTCAGGTATTTCTAGAGGCAGTTGTGGATGAGACCGCGCATGCCTACCTCTGAAAGCCACAATTAACAAGGCAGGTCCGCCACAATGGAGTCGTCACAATGAAGTCACCAGGTGCACATTAGCAATCTTGAAGGGCTCTGATAATCCGATGCACCTTCAGATTCAGAGGCTCAATGTCGTTCTACCCAGGGAAAATCTTCAATTTTGTCCCCAACAACGGCGCCAGAAATGTTGGCAACGGAAATCACTCCTGGATTGCTTGCAGGAGCAGAGCCCAACGCCCATCAGTTTTTATGTCACGGTTTGTTTATAGATGGGATGACCGAATGGAAGCCAACTCAAAACAATATCATTCCAACTTCAAAACTAGGCCAGGCATGCATAAGTGAGTGAGGTCTTATATAAACTTCAGACAGTGAGCTATAGTAAAGGGTGAATAGGTGAAAGACTTATATGAGAGGAAAGCAGAGGTCTGTTATTAACATCGGGTTTTTAACAGGCTGTTGAAGAAGATGTCCAAACACAATATCATCTTACATTCAAACGCAAAAGCCAGAGAATGCAATAATGCAACAATAAATCTTTTATCATAACATAACTGAAATAATTCACGCGAATCAGTCAATCACGAACTCTCTTAGCATGAGACGAAAATTAGATCAAGTAAGAAAAACTGTCTGTCATAAAACAAGATATCTCATATATAGATGCATAACCAACAAACTAGAATATTTGTTAAAACTTTACAGTAGGGAGCCCTGCTCTACCATCGATGCCTACCCCAATACAAAGACTGAGACTATATACTTAGGAAAAATCACCTCACAGAGGCGTGTCCAGTCACCCAAAGCTTGGTGTCCCTTTAGTCAAACTTGTACTGATATCTTTCTTTAAGCGCCATCTTAACTACGCATGGCTCCTGTAAGGAGGGTAGCTGAGCCATTAAGTGCTTGGCTAGCATGCGCAAACCTCTTTATCGAGTTGAGGACTTTGGCATGGCTTCTTTGAGCAAATCGATGCACAGGACCTCTACGAGCAGGCGGCTCGCCAGACCCTCCATTCCCCTTACTTAATGAATGAAAGGAGGTCTCAACCACCCGCTCTTGTCTTCATTTAATTCAATGCTAGAAACAGTGTTGGGATCAGGTCCGATGGTGCCTGGAGATCGCGATGATCCCCTCTATAACTGAACTTGACGCCTTTGGCCTTCTTTACGTAGCCCCTTCCTCTCCCCAAGTGACCATGGGCTGTGATCATGTGCTTATTTCCAATGCGCTTTCGGCGTTCACGAATGGGAAGGAGCTATTTATGCAACTTGAAATCGCGATGAGTGAAACGCCGAGATGGTTCAATCTGGTGCCACACGTCCCTCTGAGATCTGACGGTCTTGAACTCACCCGACACTGCTGTGGACCTGGGTCCGGGACTCTCCTGGCGTCTCGTGCATTGGAACATAACAGAGCTGCTTTTCGAGTTTTGGAGTCGCGATGGGCGAAACGTCGAGATGGCACAATTTGCTGTCAGGTGTTCCCTTTAGATTAACCACTGAAAATGCTTCATGATGTCACGGGCCCCAACTTCGACGATTTCGGCACTGTCGGGGTTCGGGGTTTTGTGATGTTCGAAGACATAAAACCTTCACCATACGAACTCCCGAATGCCGAAACGTCGATGTGGCTAGATCTTGTTCCACGTGTCTTTAGGATGAATAGACGGGGGGAATTCGATATTTGAAAGGGATCCGCTCTCATTTACAAGCTTGCTTGAAGTGACTTAGTGCTAGGACCACGGGCTCGGCTCCAAAGGTGATTTTGGCATTTCAACGATCGACGAATTCAACTGCAATGAATGGACACCTCCTTGACTCCCGAAACCCCGATCCTGGATATGCCGACTGGTATCCAACTGTCGCAATGGGATCGGATGCCCCAGATTTGTCCTGAAATATGGGAGTTGTCCCTTGTGCTAAATCTCAGGCAACCCGGTAGCCCTAAAAACTTGATGACCGTCGATTAAATCTATAAGTGGATCTCGACCGCTAACAACAAAACTTCGCCTGCTCGCTTGAGTCGTCACTGAAAAAGGATTCTCTCGTGCTGCGCTTGGGCGCTTCTTGTGCAACCTGCAGACCTGGGTTCTTTTGCGCCCAAGACAAAAATAATCGCTAACATTAGGCTCCATGGGGGATAGAGTTGTCCCTGCGATGCTCTAAGAACTCCTTCCGCAGCTTCAGTGCCTTTCTATTGGGCTATGGAGTCAGATATTAAGCCGGAAAACATGCGAAAAGAAAAGAAAATAAACCAAGAACTAAAGGATAATATTTACAAACAAGGGAGCCGTCTGAGGCTCAAATAAAACATTTCTTCAAAAAATGCCCATTCACTGGGCTGCTGAAAACCTCTTCACCCTCTAGATATCGCAACCCGTACATGTTGTTTGAGAAAACTTCAGAGATTTTGAAGGGGCCGATCCAGAGAGCATCAAACTTGCTGTGTTTGCATTTGTCCTGCCTGGGGGCATCCCACTTAAATACCAAATCCCCGATCTCGAATCCTTTCTTCCTGACCCTCCTGTCAAAAGCCTGTTTGACCCTTTCCTGATGACCATGAGCTGTGGTTATCACCTGTTCTCTGATGTGTTTCACTTCCACTATCTGATGAATCCTTCTGATCATATGATCTGGTTCTCCCTCAAAGTCTTGAAATAATTTCACCACATGTAAGGTGAGCTAAGTAGGAAAAACGACCTCTGTTCCGTAGACCAGCTGAAAAGGCGAGGTGCCCAGATATTTCTTTGTTGTCACTCGATCATCCCACAGGGAAAATTTCAACTTCGAATCCCAGGCCCTTTTGTTGTCCTCCAATAGTCTTTTAATGATCCTTATCAGGATTTTGTTGGAGGACTCTGCTAAATCGTTTCCTTGGGGATAGTAGGGGTTGGAGTGAATTAGTGAGATCTAGAAGTCTTCTCAGAACTTAATTAGAGGCTCAGACCTGAAAGAAGCAGCGTTATCGGTGACGATCCTGTTAGGACAACCAAATTTGGCTATGATATCCTCCAGGAAGCTGATAATTACATTGTGTGATGCACTTCTGGTGGGGACAACTTCTATCCACTTGGTGAAATAATCTGTTGTTGTCAGAATCCATCTGTGTTGACCACTTGAGGGAGGATGAATTTCTCCAATGAAGTCCAACCCCCACTACTGAAAAGGTGCTGGAGATACTATAGGCTTCAATGGCAACGATTTGAGCTGTTTCTTTCCTGAGAATTTTTGACATTTGATGCAAGCTCTGATTCCTCTGCAGACATCAGCGAATGAGGTAGGCCAGTAATATCCAACCCTGAGGATCTTATGAGTTGTGTTCTTCTAGAAATGATGCCCCCCACAAAGGCTTTCATGGAAATCAAACATAACTTTCTGGTCTTCGGGTGGGTTCAAACAACTCAGCAACATCCCTAAAGGATCTCTCCAGTACAAGACTTTCTCAATGAGACAATACCTGACCGCCTTGAGTTTTAAAGCTCTTGCCCTGCTTTTACCCATTCTATCCAGAGGCTTTAGTTCCTATAGAAAGTACAGAATGTCACGATACCAGGCATAATCTGTCAGCGATAAGCCATCTTGAGAGCGTTGGCTGGGCAACTCAGTTTGCTTTGTTCCTGAGCGAGTGTTGATGAAACTAACTCCCAAGGCTTCACAATTGGATTCAGCTAGTAGCTTAGCTAAACCTCGCCCCTTGACCAGCTTGGTGGGCTTTATCTCTAAGTCAAATTCTATGATTTTAGTGATCCATCTGCCTCTTCTCCCATCCACGTTGGGATGTACAAGGATGTCCTTCACAGAAGCTAAAGGAACGTATGCAATTACCTTTGAATGAAAGACGTAAACTCTGAAAGATTTGAGAGCTTTTACTAAGGCATAGGCCTGCTTTTCCATGATTTCATACTTGATCTCTACGTCTCTTAACGCCTTGCTGAAGAAGGCAATGGGATGCTCTCGCCCCTCCTCATTTTTCTGCAATAACACCGCTGCTACCGTATCGAAAGAGGCAAGAGAAAAAACTAGGAACGGCTTGGAATAATCTGGACCAATCAACATAGGTGCCTTAGTTAGTTCCCTTTTTATTTGGTCAAAGGATGCCCTGGGCTCAGCGGTCCATTTCACTTCGTTTCCCTTCCTGAGCATGGCCGTGATGTGTTTCACTAGCTCGGCAAAATTTGAGACAAACCTCCTTAGAAAATTAATTTTCCCCAAAAAGGCTTGAACCTCTTTTCTGGACCTGGGAAGTGACAAGGCTTGAATTGCCTCCACCCTGCTGGGATCAATTCTCACTGCCTCTACTGATACTATGTGTCCCAATAACTTCCCTTCCTGCATAGCGAACAAATATTTATTGGGGTTTAGGGATAGGTCGAACCTCCGACATTTCGCGAAAACTTTCCTCAAGTGGCGGCGGTGTTCCTTGTCTGAGTTGGAGAAGACTGTGATGTCGTCGAGGTAGATCACCACAAACTGATCCTTCTCCCCGATGAAGGCTATGTCCATGGCTCACTGAAATGTTGCTCCTGCATTCATTAGTCCAAATGGCATCTTAGCATACATGAATGTGCCCCAAGGAGTGGTGAAGGTTGTCTTCTCCCTATCCTCAGGCATGACCGATATCTGATTATATCCAGAAAAACCATCGATCATGGACATCCTGGATGCACCAGTTACCCTCTGCAATATATGTTCCATCTTAGGTAGGGGGTAATTGTCTTTCTTTGAGCTTCTATTCAGGTCCCTTAAATCGACACAAACCCTGATTTCTCCACTTTTCTTCCTTACTGGGACCAAATTGGCCACCCACTCAGAATATCTCAAGGGGACAATGATTCGTGCATCCAACAACTTTTTAACTTCCTTCTCCATGACGGGAAGCAACATGGGATTTATCTGTCTTAGCTTCTGCCTGAATGGCCTAGCCTCTTCCTTCAACGGGATCTTGTGCTCAATGACAGATGTCTCATACGTCTTGAGGTCTTCGTATGTCCATGCAAATACATCGGCGAACTCTCACAACAACTACGTATATTCGGCCCTCTATTCTCTGGTCAAACTGCTTGACAATTTGACGAACCTAGGCTCCTCCTGTGAAGCAATGTTGCATTCGGTTGTATCGACATATTCATTTGAGACCTTTCCCTTTACTAGCACGTCATTCCCATTGAACAATCTTTCTAAAGGGACAAGTCCTCTCGGAATGTGATTGCTGGGCAACTGAATGATCTGATGATTAGCGATTTTATTTAAAAACTCCTCAGGACAAGGGTCACCTTCCAGGTCAGGATCCTGGTCAATGTGCAACGCAGAAAATTCGTCCACAGATTGTAGAAACTTTTCAATTTCCGGATCATCCTCGAACACCTTCGAGTGTTTGACATTGTCCTGTACAGAGGACCTGTATCTTACTTCGACCTCCCCCTGGATCTTCGGCGGTAGAGGGACCCTGAACAGACTAGCTGAGGCCACTAAGGAGTCAGCCGAGGTATTGTCTTCCCTCAGGACAAAAGTAATATTGAAAGCTGAGAAAAAATTATCAATCAGGTCCCATACCTCGTTTTTGTAACTCCTGAGCTGAGGATGCTTGGCCTGATAAACATTCCTGACCTGCTGGATAAGCATTTCTGCATCTCCGAACAAAACCATCTCCTTTATTCCCATTTCCTTTGCAGCTCTCATACCCAGAACAAGATCTTCATACACTGCCACATTGTTGGTGGTTTCAAATTCTAGCTTGTATGATAGAGATATAGTCTCTTGACAGGGTGATATGAAAATCATTCCAGCCCCTGTGCCCATTTCAGAGGAAGCTCCGTCGAAGAACATTTTCCAAATAGAGGCGGTTAGAAGGGGCATCTCCTGATTAAGAATGGGCATTTTTTTGATCTGTAAAGGGGCCTCAAGAGTCTCAGTGATCTGCAACAAACTAGACCCTAGATCAGTGTCAAGTGCAAAGATGGGGTGGTTAGTGGGGTCTTCTTCATCACTGACAATATAGGTGAGCTGGGCTTCTCTGTACAACCTCCTGTGTTCCCCCCCAAAGACTGGAATTGTGGCATATGTGAGATGCATCTGTAACATTCCTCCCAGTCTTTTAATCAAAGACCTGGAGAAAAAGATACCAAATTTGGGGGGAACATCAACCACCACAATATCCATGACCACACTTTTCATGGGAAGCTGAAACAATGAAACCACCAGGTGCTTGATGACTCCTAGACACTACACTTTCCTTGAATCGAAAGAATACAAATCATGGTAAGTTTTTGTCACTTCCTGTCCCAACTCTTCCATTACTATTTTGGGCATAAGGTTATGGGAAGCCCCTGAGTCCATGAGGCAGTTATGTAGCACTTTATCATGTATGTTCAGGGAGGTGTAGAAGGGAGGGGATGAATCATCTCTGTCTTCTACCATGGGACCTAGGATGACATCTGTTTTCTCATCTTGAAGGTTCACTGAGTCAGAGGGAGGTTGGGGGGATTCAGATTGTAGCAGCTTGGAAAGGGACCTCTTGAAGTCCTCATTTTTAACTAGCGCTGAGAGAGGAACGGGAATTCTGGTCTTTTGAATTTCATGCTCAAAATTAAAGGGGGAAATCAGCTTAGGAGCTTCCCTTACCTCAGTGACAGGCTCCTTGGTTGCTGGAAAAGCACTCTGAGTTTTCTTTCCTTTAGTAGTAGCTGTCACAGACTTAGGAGGCATGTCTGCTATGAGGGGCTGGTCTTGGCTGTCAAAGTCTCCTTCTTTCCTTCTTGACCTGAGATTGTATTTGTTAGGGGTATGACTGGCCCTTTCTCCTTTACCCAGCTCATGGATTTGAATGCTCATCGGGGATTCTTCATATGCAGACTGTGTCAAATGGGGAAAAGGAGGAGCTTCTTCAATACAGTGAATTTCAGGGCCAAGCTCATCTATCTCCTCTCTTTCCTCATGAGAATCTAGGTTGTTCTGGAGAGGGGTTTGAATCCTTTGATCATCCCTGTCCCTGCTCCTTTGTTCTCTAGGAAAATCTTGTGGCACATTGTTATTAGGCTTCCTGAAACCCCTAATATCTGTATTTTGGGGATTTCTGTAAATGGGATTACCTTCTAACTCCCACCTTTCCATTCTGGCAGAAAGTGATTTTAGTGCTCTAGCTGTCCCATCTGTCTGATGTGGCAGGGGAGAGGGACTTGATGAGGAAGCTTCAGGCTTGTTCTGGGACATATTTCTATCATTGGCACTCCTGAGTCGATTCATCACCAATACGTTAGATTCTACCTCCAAGGCCGCATCCTGCATGTGGGCCAACGTGGTAGATCTTCTCTCTCTTAGCAGTAGGTAGAAATCAGGATCAAAAGCACTGGAGTAAGTGATCTTAGCCGAGGCTTCTGAAGGTTTAATCTCTGTGGGGATTTTGTGGTACATTTTATTGAATCTTTTGGAGAAGTCAGAGACAGACTCTCCTTCCATCTTCTTCAAAGACCCGAACTCAGTCATATAATACATGAAATCCTTCTTATCTCCCCACTGTCTCAGGAAAGAATTATCCAGGGCTTCAATTCTAGCAATAGATCCGGGAGATAATCCTCTAAACCATTTCCTTACCTCACCATCCAGGATTTGGACAAAAACCCTCATCTAGACATCTTCATCTACAATGTTCAGGTTGTCTGCATAACTGTAGAAAGTGGCTAGGTGTTCTTCTGCAATTATGTCCCCTTCCCCGGTGAACTTGGGCATATATTTCAAGTAATCTCCATCAGGGAAAGGATTCATGGGATTAGGTAAGATCAAGGGAGCATACCTAGCAGCAACTATGGCGTCCATTCTACTCAGAGGGGGATTAGCACTAGCCATAGGAATATTAGGTGGAGGAGAATTTGGAGGAGAAGGAGTTAGCAAAGGGGTTACTGAGAACGAGTCTCAAAGTGGCGTGGGAAACAAGAGGGGATTTAAGGAGAAGGCTAACGAGCTCACGTGAGCGGGTGCTCCTCTTTCCACAAGAGTGGTTAAACTAGGCATAGGGAAATATTCTGCAGTCCCGGGTCTACGCCAGGGTACAGATTCAGGGGAGAGGGGAGTGACAAGGTCTTGTCCCTCCTGTCCCAGACCAAGAGAGGAAAACTCGACATGAACACTCCCAAAATTTAGGAAATGGGAAACTGCAGAAACAGGCCTGACGAGAAACTGAGGAGGAGAAAAAGGAGCTCCCACAGAAGGATATGGTGGGTTACCTGGTTCAGTGATGGACGCTTCCTCTTCAGAGGCCTTTCCCTTTCTGAGCACCGCCTCTGGATTTGTTTTAGGCATTGCTAGAGGCAGCTGTGGATGAGACCGCATATGCCTACCTCTGAAAGCCACAATTAACAAGGCAGGTCCGCCACAGTGGAGTCATCACAATGGAGTCGCCAGGTGCACATTAGCAATCTTGAAAGGCTCTGATAATCCGATGCACCTTCGGATTCAGAGGCTCAATGTCATTCTACCCAGGGAAAATATTCAATTTCGTCCCCGACAATAGTTGCATAAATGTTGGCGACGAAAGTCACTCCTAGATTGCTTGCAGGAGCAGAGCCCGACGCCCATCAGTTTTTATGTCATAGTTTGTTTATAGATGGGATGACCGAATGGAAGCCAACTCAAAACAATATCATTCCAACTTCAAAACTAGGCCAGGCATGCATAGGTGAGTGAGGTCTTATATAAACTTCATACAGTGAGCTGTAGTAAAGGGTGAACATGCGGAAGACTTATATGAGAGGAAAGCAGAGGTCTGTTATTAACATCGATTTGCTAACAGGTTGTGGAAGAAGACGTCCAAACGCAATATCATCTTACATTCAAACGCAAAATCCAGAGAATGCAGTAATGCAACAATAAATATTTTATCATAACATAACTGAAATAATTTGCGTGAATCAGTCAATCACGAACTCTCTTAGCATGAGACGAAAATTAGATGGAGTAAGAAAAACTGTCTGTCATAAAACAAGATATCTCATATACAGATGCATAACCAACAAACTAGAATATCTGTTAAAACTTTACAGTAGGGAGCCCTGCTCTACCATCGATGCCTACCCCAATACAAAGACTGAGTCTATATACTTAGGAAAAATCACCTCACAGAGGCGTGTCCAGTCACCCAAAGCTTGGTGTCCCTTCAGTCAAACTCGTACTGATATCTTTCTTTAAGTGCCATCTTAACTACGCATGGCTTCTGTAAGGAGGGTAGCTGAGCCATTAAGTGCTCGGCTAGCATGCATAGACCTCTCTGTCGATTTGAGGAATTCGGCATGGATTCTTTGAGCAAATCGATGCACAGGACCTCTGTGAGTAGGTGGCTCACCAGACCCTCCATTCCCCTTACTTAATGAATGAAAGGAGGTCTCAACCACCCACTCTTGCCTTCATTTACTTCAATGCTAGAAACAGTATTGGGATCAGGTCCGATGGCGCCTGGAGATCGCGATGATCCCCTCTGTAACTAAACTCGACGCCTTTGGCCTTGTTTACGCAGCTCCTTCCTCTCCCCAAGTGACCATGGGTTGTGGTCATGTGCTTATTTCCAATGGGCTTTTGGCATTCGTGAATGGGAAGGAGCTATTTCTGCAACTTGAAATCGCGATGAGCGAAACGACGAGATGGATCAATCTGGTGCCATGCGTCCCTTTGAGATCTGATGGTCTTGAACTCACGCGACACTACTGTGGGCTCGGGTCCGAGACTCGTCCGGCGTCTCGTGCATTGGAACATAACACAGATGCTTTTCAAGTTTTGGAGTCGCGATGGGTGAAACGCCGATATGGCACAATTTACTACCAAGTGTTTCCTTTAGATGAACGACTGAAAATGTTTCGTGATGTCGTGGGCCCCAGCTTCGGCAATTTCGACGCTGTCAGGGTTCGGTGTTTTGCGATGTTCGAATACATAAAACCTTCACCATACGAACTCCCGAATGCCGAAACGCCGACATGGCTAGATCTTGCGCCACACGTCGTTAGGATGAATAGATGGGGGGGAATTTGATATTTGAAAGGGATCCACTCTCGTTTACAGGCTCACTTGAAGTGACTTAGTGCTAGGACCACGGGCTCGGCTCCAAAGGTGCTTTCGGCATTTCGTCGATCAGTGAATTCAACTGCAATGAATGGACACCTCCTTGACTCCTGAAACCCCGATCCCCAATATGTCGACTGGTATCCAACTATCCCAATGGGATCGAATGCCCCAAATTTGTCTTGAAATATGGGAGTTGTCCCTTGTGCTAAATCTTGGGAAACCCGGTAGCCCTGAAAACTCGATGATCGTCGATTAAATCTGTAAGTGGATCTTGGCTGCCGACAACAAAACTTCGCCCGCTCGCTTGAGTTGTCACTGAAAAAGGATTCTTTCATGCTGCGCTTGGGCACTTCCTATGCAACCTGCAAACCTGGGTTCTTTTGCGCCCAAGACAAAAATAATCGCTAACATCTATTATTATGATATTTTTATATAACAATTCTTGATAAGCCTGGAAAGAAAAATGTAGTTGCGGATTTTTTATCTAGGTTGACAAGCCCTAATGAAGAAGGCTTGATCGATGACCAGGTTCCCATATGACCACCTATTTTCTTTATCAACATAAATCCGTTGGTTTTTTTATATAGAAAATTATCTAACAATAGGAAAGTTACCTCAACATTTATCCTACAGGGAGAGATGCAAGATTGTCCGTAAAAGTTCACCCTACACTTGGGTTGCATGTTATTAGTTCAAACTTTTCCCAAATCAGATTTTGAGGAGATGCATAAAAGAAGATGAGGTGCATGATATCCTTCAAGCTTGTCACGATGAACCATGTGGAGGTCATTATGCATCCAATCAAATAACTTATAATATCTTACAAGATGGATATTATTGGCCAACTCTACATAGAGATGCTCAATAATACACTTCACATTGTGATGAATGTGGAAACCAACAAGGAGGAATGAGATGCCTTTACATTATGAAGTATCATTGGAACCATTTGAAAAGCGGGGCATGGAATTCATATGCCCAATTGATCCTCTGTCAGGGAAAAGGAAACACATATTTGTGTGCACAAACTATCTAACAAAATGGGATGAACTAAGGGCCATGAAGGATGCCACATAATCAAATGTAGTTGTATTCCTCCAATAATTCATATTCTTAAGGTTTGGTTATCTAAGGGATATAGTCAAATATTAATGCCCCCAATTTACATCAAGACTCATTGAAGAGATCATGAAGGAACATAACATCCACCATAGAAATTCAACACCCTACAATCCTCAAGAAAATGGGCGAGCCAATGTCACAAACTGAGAGCTAGAAAACATGCTCACAAAAACAGTGAGCATGAACAAGAAAGATTGGTCAAATAATCTCACCGAAGCAACATGGGCATACAACATTACATGGAAAACTACCACATGGATTGATCCTTTTGAATTAGTCTATGGTAAGAAATCCATTCTCCCTATTGAATTTGAATATCATACATTGAGAACATCAACTGAATTAGACATGAATTTGCAATCATCACAAAGAGTAAGATTGATGAAACTAAATGCCTCAGATGAGTACAGGATGAAATCCCTCTTCAAAACTGAATTTGTGCAGTAGTAAAGAAAGGATTGGCATGACAAGAAGATTAAGTACAAAAAGTTCAAAGAAGGGGATTGGGCTCTATTATATGAATCAAAGTTTAAGGAATTCAAAGGGAAGTTGATGACAAGATGGCTAAGACACTACATCATTTAAAAGTGTTATGATAACAATTCAATGCAAATACAAACCATTTATGAAGAAGGAATATCCATACTAGTGAATAGATTCAGACTAAAGACTTACAATAATCCCCTGACAAAAGAAGAATTCACATCAATAGTGAGGAAAAAAATCTAGATGTGATTGATAGGATAAATTCTCTCAATCCATCCCAATAAAGAGATATGAAAAAAAAGAATAAAAATCCTGGATGAAAACCTTCTAAAGGCATCTAGGAAAAATCTAATGGTGAAAAACTCCAAGGGAAGCAATCTCAAATATAAAGAATAAATCGATGAGGAAAGGGATTGGTGAAAACCAGTGATGGAACTTCTTCCTTGAGAAAAAAAGGAGAGAGAAAAAGAAGAAAAAAAACAAGAAAATCATTTTTTTGTACCAACATTTTGTTTTTGTAGGTACCAAGAACTTTAGTACTACAACCATCTGCATAGGAATAAAATCAGTAATCAGAAAAAAAAAACTTAATAAGGAGTAAGCATTCTCATTTTTCCATCAATAATTTTCATCATTCATACATGACATTTTCCATCATCTCCATATAATTATCCATGTTTTTCATTTCCATCATCTATACCACTTTCCATATCCAACATGCTTCATTCTATCATTTTATTTCAATAAAAGTAGTCTGTAAGTTTATTCAACAGGATCAACCTACAAGATTCTACAGGATCAACCTAACAAGACTATTTCTACAAATAATGGAAGGCAAAACCAACATCAACAATTCAATAATAAATATTAGAAAGAGAACCACCTTCTCCAAACCATTTTTTTCATCAGATACATCCATGAGTTAGAAAAAATCGACTTCTACGTGATTCTCTATATCCCATAGAAAATATTCAACACAAAAGAAATAAATATACAGGATGCTTTGTATCATGTAGAACGCTTGGAGGTCGTAACATCTCAATACATTTTAGATATGATCTAGAGGAGGACATCAAGAGAATCCGCAGGCACCATCACGAAGACAAACCACCTCTAGCCACCTGCAAAAAGAAAATTAATATGCATGCAAAGGTAAACAAAGGTAACATAACTATCTATCTTATCCACATTTAATTAATCCGCATACATATATATCTATTCTTATTTCATATGGTCAAACATTCATAAAGTCTATAAGGTGATGAAAATGAGGACGTTCATGTCTTGTTAGTGGGGGTGGCATAATTCATGCCAATATTTGAATTGGCATGTGGAGATTAAATGGTTTAAGTGGAGGTTCATTACATTGATTTAAAAACAAAAATTAGGGAATTATGAAAACATCAAGCTGAATCTACGATAAGACAATATTCCAATCCAAAAATTGGGGGCATAACTCGAAGTCAGAAAAATCAGAGCACCATTTTGAATTACAAGAAAGGAGTGGTTCAAGTTGTGTGGAATAAGGAAGGCGAGCTCGAAGAGGAGGAAGGTAAGCAAATAAATTAGTCAGAGAATTCAAGGACACTGCAAGAATATCTACATGTAGCTTCGAATCCCTATGAAGAGGAAGAACATTCATGGATGGTGTTTCAACAGCTTCTCCAAGTCCTCCTTGTCCAACCCCTTGCTCAAAAGATCCATGATCAAAATGATAATGCTTTTGCTAATTATTTTCCTCTGTGTTCACCATGAGAATGCCTCCATTTATAGGCTTTGGGAGGCACAACCATCTTGGTTATATTTGGGATTATTTGAGGATATGAATCCATCGGTTTTGATATCTCCCTTAGATGTAGCCTATGGGTTAGATTCGTGCCAAACCAACTTGAATCATCCATAGTTGTACTTGGAAAAAAAGTGGATTTCTTCCCAAGACTTTCTCAACCAATTCAATGCTCCTTTACAATGGGAAAGAGTGATCTAGGTGGATATCGGTGGCCACCCACATTTTCCAAATGGCTCAAAACAGTTTTCTGGCCATTTTGGCAATTTACTATTTTTAGAAGGTTTTAACTTCCGGGGCCATTTTGAGGGTCCAAATGAAGGTTTTTTGAGATT
>ML780167.1:266724-292616 GCA_009831015.1 Picea engelmannii | reverse complement strand
GGGAAGTTGATGTACTCACTTACCCAAACGGGGCCCACATGACTTTTGGCGCTTCATCTCCTAGGGTTAGGTTTTTGGATGTCTAGGACTTTTGGCATTCCTGTTTATTGTAAAAGGGCCTTCAGATCCTCATTGTAATCATCTTCTTGCGAATGCGAGTAGCCGTCACATCTCTTCTCAGAGATAAGCTGCCACCATTCTAGTAAATCTTTCACTCTGTATTTTTACAGTCTCTGTACATTTCTCTGATTAATAGAAATCGTGTATTACTGTATATTTGTGTTTATGGTTTCATATCTGATACATTTCTATTATATTATTGAATATTTGCAATATCTCTATGCATTTCTTTATTATATCTCCGCTCTCATTTCGTGCTGAAAATAATCCGGATCAAATAGAGTGCTACAACACTCCCTTCTAGATAGAAAAAGATCACTAGCGCTCCTTGCATATGAGTAGGGGAGTGTTGATCTTCCAAAAGTTTCCAAGATGATCAATTCTCATAGAAAAAGACTTTGTTATGAATGTCAAATGATGGGGCTTATTCTGATAACATGTTTTAGGGGTCATATCAAGTGTTCTCATGGTGTCATTCATGATGCGATACTTACATGACGAAAATGAGACACTTACGACACATGGCTCATTGAAAAGTGGATCCAACGTTTTTAAGGCCAAAAGGTAATTTTTGATAAGATAAAGTCCCCCAAGGGCAGATGAAGGCTATTTTATGTTGATCAACTGGTAGAATGTCAATCTGGTTATATCCAGAAAATCCATCCAGAAAGAAGAAAATGATGCTTCCGACACAATTAATGATAATTTGGTTGATAAAGGGTGTAGGGTAATTGTCCTTGGAACAAGCCTTATTAATATATCGATAATCGATGAAAACATGAATGGTCCCTTGTTTCTTGGCGACCAAAATGATGTTGGAAACCCATTCGGTCAGAGGGATAAGATAAATAAAACCAAACTTTAATAGTTTTTTGACTTCTGCCTTTATGGATTTGGTTTTCTTAGGATGAACCGGTCGAAGTTTTTTTATTACAGGTTTAACTCCTGGGTAAGTATTGATTTCATGCAAAACAATTGATGTATTGATCCCTGGAATTTATTTCTAACTCTAAGTGAAGATGTCATAGAATTCCTTGAACAAGGCAGTGTAAGTTTCAACTTCTTCAGTTGAACGATTGGCGCCTAGTTGTATGTTTTCCACAATACCTTCTTTGATTGATATGTCGACAGTAATTGTAAAAGAGATTTTTCCCAAATTCCCCTCGGAGATGGTATCTTGAGTGAGTATTGGAGATTGGCGATAGTCAATGATATCGCTAGGAAAGATAGAGGATATATGTTTCTCAATGTCATCTAAACTCGAAAGAAAGGATGAACGATGGTGGTTGTCATCCCATGGTGCCTCTTCGATACTAATCATTTCCATAATAGATTCGTCCGATGAAAATATATGTAGGATATAATCAAAATTAGAGGATAGGGAATCTAACCAGGATGGTAATGAATAAGTCATAGACGCCAGAGATTTTGGTTGTTCGGTGAAGGAGAGGGAGACTGGATGACGTCGTATTTAGCCTTCGCAGGACTAAGTGGCATGGTGTCACCTATAGCATCAAATTCTAAAGGACTAGGCACAATCCATGGGTTAGATGATTCTTAGGATTTATGTGCCATAGTCGAGATCATATTGATCGTTGCGATATGTTGCGTAGTGGGAGGAAGAGGTGCAGGAAAGGTACCCATAAGAGAAGAGTCTTTTAAGATACCTACTCCAACACTTTCATAAGTGATTTTCGAATATCCTAAAAAAGGAATGTTATTGGCCATTTGAGTGCGAGTGTCGAGGGGGGAAGTAATATAAATGATCGATAGTCACAATTTTACCTTGATGGGGAAAATGGACACATCAAAACACCGAGGAAGCGACGACATTCATAGCATAAAACCAACTTCTTCCTAGAAGCAAATTGTAATCAAGGGGATCATCGATTACTTCAACATCTACTGAAACAGTATTGCATCCCAATTGAATGGCTAAGGGCTATAATAATCCATTAGGAAAAAATCCTCTCCCATAAAATGCTCGTAACATGGTGGGATATTGATTAAGACCAGGAGATTTGAGGCCTTTCCAACAAGCCAAAGACATGACACATGTGGAATTTCCTTCATCCAAGATTGTACAATGAAAATGTTGATTGTGTACAATGACATTGATCTAAAAAGCATGCTGGTGAGAGAATCTTGATTTCAAATTATCCAGGTTAAACGTGATATTATTAGATAACTCAGGATCTATTTCTCCTATGGATGCCAAGAGGGTCCTACATTGACTAGGGAAATGTTGTAGAACTTCGAGAGCTGAAATAACACATGGTGCTTGGGAAAAATATTCAACGATGTTGTAGTTTTTAGAAACACATGAATTAGGATTGAAAGTCGACTTTCAAATTGTACTCTTTGGTGGATCTAATATAGATTCAAAGGTAGGTTTCTCAATCTGGAGTGGCCCAGAAGGAGGAGTAATAGTGGTGGACGGTGGATATGATGTAGTACCATTAGTTACTTTTTCCTTATCAGGTTTAGCTAGAGGTGTGTCATATGTCGTAGTACAAGTGGTCAAATATATCATGTTAAACATGTAAATGTGTGCACTCAATGAAGCTTTCTGACTAGGAGGATGATTTGGATTACCTCCTGTCAGGGGTGCACGAGCTTGTGCAACAAGTGATTGTTGTTGTGGAAAAGGATGTGTCAATATAATAGGTTGAGAATTTCCTTTAAAAAGTTTTGCAACTTCGTCGCAATGAGGAAAATATCATGTGTAGTGATCATCACCACAAATGAGACATGGAAGTTTTGTTTTTGTTGCTGTTATTTCTCAGTAGCAGGTGGTTATGCTTGTGTTTTTTCATTTTCAGTTGGATTATTGTTTTTCTTCAGTTTATTCTTCATTTTATTCTCCCCCCCTAACTGTTGCAAAGAAGAATATTGAACTGCATTCACCTCAGATAATTGAGTCAGGGTGGAGCTTGGTGAGAGTGAATTCGATTCGGTAGTGGGAGCAATGACTAAGTGATTAGTTGTGTCGGTTAACGGTGAATTGGATTGGGTTTTGACGGAACCGATAACTCCATCTGCATGAGCGATGGAGGATGGTTTTGATGGATCGATCGATGTATAGGGATCGTTCAAAATCAATTCATACAAAGTACCATACTGGGAATAAACCAAGTCCAGATACTAGGAACAAACAATGGATTCCTCTTTAGTAATGACACCACCCATGGATACATCACGAGCAATCAGAGGTAAAAGAGATTTAGTGAACCATTCATCTAGTAAGTGATCAAGAATGGTTGATTTGATCAACCATCATCGCCGTCTCCACTCATGACTATAATCAGATATATGTACAGAGTTGGTTTGACGAAGGGATTTCAATAGTTATGTACTAGTTTCGCAATGAATGGGTTATTGAAAGTGCAAGAGAAAATCCATGGCAAGGGAATTAAAATCTTGAAAAGTTCTATGTTGTAACTCAATGTACCATTTGGTTGTTGAACCTATAAGTGTATGTTGGAAAAGACATAACCAGATAGAATCATCCATTAGTGAATTTGATGAACACCATATATGAAAAGTCATAACGTGGTTATCAGGGTCTTCACTAGGTTTACCATCAATTTTTGGGATATCATAAGTAAATTTAGCAGGAATAACTAGACAGAAAGGAGAATGTAATGTGGGATCATTAGTCAATCATGATATATCTAGCATATATAGAGTGGCTAATAATGTTAGTTTTCGATTGACATGAGGATGATACTGGTGTGGCATGGAGACACCAGTAGGGTTGTAAACTAGTTGAGGTGGATAGTTGTAGACAATAGTCCCTCCCATATACTGTTTTTGTTTACCAACAAAGGTAGGATTTATTTCTTGAGGAATGTTCATGAAAGGAGAAGGGAAACCCATTTTTCCTTGGGGAGGATAACTAGTGTAACCCGGGGGAGGATAGTTCGCTTGATTATCTTGTGGTGGATAACTAGTCTACCCTTGAGGAGGGTAGCTAGGTTGTCCTTGAGGAGGGTAATGATTTGGACCTTGGGGATGATAAGAGTGTTGATCTTGAGGACCCTAAGTGGGATTTGGGACCCCTGAGTAAGGTTTTCCAGAATTTAATCCAAAAGGATTGGGATTTGGAATTCCCCCTTTTGGGTTGGGATTTAATGGCCCTCCCTGATATGGTTGATGAAACATACCTCCTTGGGATGGTCCCCAGGATTGTGGGGGGTTTCTTGTGAAATAAGGTTGTCCCCCTACCATTGGTTAGATAACAACTAGGGTTTGACCGATGAAAGGGGGTTGCTCCCTAGTCGAAACTGGTGTGTGGAAGTACAGTTGTCCCTCGGTAGGGATTTGTTTGCTAGACGGGGGTTTCTCCCTAGTAGGGATTTTCCTTGTAATTGGGTTTATGTGTGTGGTAGGGTTTTGCATCCTCTGATGTGAAGGTGTCCCAATAAGGTTCTATGGAGTATACAAAATGGTAGATTGAAGAGGAATAGTAGGTGTAACTGTCAGGGTACTTTTCACATGACTAGGCAACACGACTCTTGTTTCACTGTGATTCCCTAAAGTGATAGAAATATTGACTGTTGGTTTAACATGACAGTTAATGGTCTAACCTTATGGGCTTGCCTCTGCATCAGTGGTGGTAGAGGCATGAGGAGGGTCAAAAAGAATTCAGATGTCCTGATGGAGTCCTCCATATATAACGAACATGAGTTTGTTGTGGATTTACCGTTTCAGCAGAATGAACAGGAGTGGTGTATTCTTCGCTAAAATTTGGTTGTATCGGTTCCATATCTAGCTGATTATATGACCTTGATGGTAAGTGAGGGTAATATTCTACTATAACATTACCTAAGGAATCCAATCAGACAAGGAGTGGATCAAGAGGCACTTGCAAAGTGGGGTTGACAGGAAGGGTTCCTATCTCAACCATAATAAATGATCTCTTGGTATTTTCTAGCAAAGGAGTAGAGACACTCCCAACGTCTCAATTGTTATCAACCTCTTCAAGGTAAGTGTCTTCAGGTGAGTTATGAGGTAAGGGTTCATAGCCTTCTGGAGGAAACCATTACATCATATGTGATTTACAAAGACCTTTATCAACCACAGTACCAATTTTTTAAAACAACTCAAAGTAAACAAACAAAACTCACTAAAAAATCTAGAAGACCAATAGGCAAACACTATCTTCTCTCAATGAACGTACTAGTTGGTGATGAAATACAACATCATGTGATCAAAGTGAGAATGGGATAGGATATGAGTGGGTGGATAAGTTACATTGGATACCTTCTTAACAATCTTACACCTTGGTTCAATATTCCTCACGGTTTTACCCGCGGGTTACCCTCCAAGGATCCCGAGTGAGTTTGACCAACATTTGTTCCAGGTACAACAAATACTTCCCTTCATTGTCACCTTGTGTAAGGACCCTAAATATTTTGGCTACTAGAGATATCAAATCATAGTCATCCTCTGGGCGGGTACAGTCGACAGTTGTGTCCAAACGTAGGGGCAGGCTATCAAGTCTGAAATCCTTCAAGAGAACTTAGGACAACTGGACCGGTAAAATCCATAAGACCCTGAATGAATTCAGGATTCACGAAGATCTGAGACCAAATGAAGACAGTTAAACCTCAAGAAGAACCCCCAATATACATTCGTACTACTACGAACGATTAAGCCTCAAAGGGATAATATTTGTTTCTCTCCTGAACGCGACCTCGTGTGTAACCCCTATGTGATAGGGGGATCCCAGCTATGCTTATATGAAAATTGGATTTACTCTCCCTATCGCAATATTCTGACTTTGTCTTGAATGATTTGGAGAGTTATTCTCACAACCTATTCTAAATCTCTAGCCCTAGTCTATTGTTGGTGTAAAGATCTTAAAAATGAAAAAGTTTCTAGATTGATTTTAATTAGCGTTAATTTTAATGGTTGTTCATTACACAAAGATGAATGAAAGTGAAACTGATGATGTTTGGTACTCGACTCCAAAAAATATGAAAAGAATGAGATGCAAATTTTCTTTTCAATGAACTTCTAGTTATGGGAAGGAGAAGAGTTTAGTTTCTTTCACTAACAAACACTTTAGAATGAAAAATTTCATACAATGTCATTCTCAACAAGAATTCAAACAATTTTCCAAATTATAAAGAAAACATTTCCAATATCAAAACCAATGCAAGCAAATATCTCTTTGTTTGATTGTAAATATAAATTGAATAATTCATCTAATGATTCTTACCTTCACTAATAATGAAAAATAACTTCACTAGAGTGATTTTGAAAAAGAAGGGGCAAAAGAACACAAACAAAGACACTCTCAGTGGTAAATAAGGGACTAAAATAAGAACAAAGTATCCACTCAAAGAAAAATACCAAAAAACAAAGAATCAAATTTAATAGCCTTTCTGAATTGAGTAAGGGATCAAAGACAAAGACAACAATGTTGCGACCAATAAATTTCCTTATGAAAACCTCTAATCAATTAGATAATTGAAAAGAGCAACAAAAAGAAACAAATTTCTAGAGAAAAATGATCGTTTTTGCAATAAGGAAAGACAACACTAACCCAATCAAGACTAAAATAATGAAAATAAGAAAATTGTAAGACAAACAGAAGATACACTCTGATAGAATAAGATCTGATCCAGAGAGAAATACCCAAGAACTATACCCAACAAACATGCAGTCATTATTTTTTCAAAGCATGAAAAATCAACGGTCTGGTAGTAACAACACCAGAGTGCTACAACACTCCCTAATGCACTATGGGGGAGAATTTATCAAGCTATCATCACTCTTACTTAAACGGGAGAGGGCGCTAGTTCAGAGAAAACTTTTGGAAAAACCCAGAAAATTCAAAAACTCAGGAAATTCAATCAGATACTCTATGAGACAACTTTAGAAAATATGAAAGATGTATGGATAGATCAAATCAACAAATGGGATCCAAGGATAGGAAAGAGTACAAACGAAACCAAGGAAAGAACAACAACTGTAAATTTGATCCCCAATGGAGTCTCCAATTTCTGTTACGGAACAATTCCCCTACGGGCAGGTGAATCTTCCCTTGGATTCTAGACCCCTAATACCAAGACAGAAAAACACAAATGGACACTAACATCCCTTTGAATTCAATTTAACTAATCATAAAGAGAGAGGGGGAGAAAAAACTTGATGCACCTTGTTTCGAAGTTAGTCCTTGTTGCTTCCAATCTGATTTCAATATCCAAACTCCTTAGCACAACTTGACTCCTACAATGCAATGAAAAACAAAGAGAAACAAAACTCCTACTCTACAATATTAGATTAAACAAATCCATCTGCAAAGATTGAAAGAACAGTAGACAAGCACATGCAATAATACACAATCTTGAAGGGAATAGGCTAAGTATATTGATGAGAACTTTAAAGAGATACTTACAATCATGGATGGTGTTGTAGAATCTTCTCCAAGTCCTCCTCATCCAACCCCTTGCTCGGAATATCCATGATCAGAATGACAATGATTTTTCTAATTATTTTCCTCCTTGTTCACCATGAAAATGCCTCCATTTATAGGCTTTGGTAGGCCCAACCACCTTGGTTATATTTGGGATTAGTTGATGATATGACTCCATCAGTTGTGATATCTACCTTAGATGCATTTTATGGGTTAGATTTGAGCCAAACCAAATCGAATTATCCATAGCTATCCTTACAGAAAAAGGGGATTTCTTCCCAAGATTTTCTCAACCAATTCAACACTCCTTTACAATGGGAAACAAAGTGCTACAACGCCCCTTGCTAGATAGAAAAATAGCACTATCACTCCTTTCATATGAGCAGGGTAGTGTTGATATTCTAAAATTTTTCAGGATGACCAATTCTCATAGAAAAACACTTTGTTCTGACTCTCAAATGACGGGTCTTCTTCTTCTAATATGTTTTAGGGGTCATATCAAGTGTTCTCATGGTGTCATTTGTGATGTGACACTTACGAAACTTTTGACAAAAGTGAGACACTTACGACACTTGCAACAAAAGTGCGACACTTAATAAGTGAGTAAATTTGAGGTGTAACACTTGGAATGTACTAGTACATCAAAAAAATAGATAGGAAGCTCTTCTTACCCAGCTTCCCTTATGTCAATCTGCATTGCTAAAAGTTATTTCTAGTATTTATCCTTTTTTCTACCAACACATCCTTTGTTGCAAAATATGATATACTTATATAGTTGAGTTATCTAACCCTGGTTGGACACACTGAAGACATTTATACAAGTCATTGATATGCGGGATGCTCAATCTAAAACTCGTATTCGCCCAGTGTAAAATTCTAGAAGGAAATTTGTAGTTCTGGTGGAACAAATATGTCTATGATATGAACATATAATGATCCATATGATATAAATATATCTATCTATCTTTTTCTATGAGATCCATTCACCTCACAATAATGTAATAGTTTTACTATGATAGCTTCCAACAGTATTTTTGGGATGAACTAAAATGCATGGCATATACTCAACAAAACAAAGAAACTCTCATATCACCCTTCTTCCCATACAACCAATTATACATGTAATGATTATTTACAAATCCAAAAAGGTGAATATACTCTTAAATAAAGGGAATTTGGAAGCAATATTAATAGCGTGGGAAGTAAAAGTAAACTCGTCGGGTCTATGGACACTCACTGGCAGTGAGGGTATGCTTATATGATACTAAGGAAACTTCATAAAGGCTATGGACGCTTGCTACAACAAAGAAATTCCAGGAACAAAGATATGAGTAACACACTTATGTATATCCCTACTTAAAATTAAAATATCAAGACCCACAGTTGAGTCAAAGCTAAACAAAAGTGCACCTTTTAATTTAAAATTTTACCTCATTCATTGGCTCACTGAAAAGGATATGTTAGATAAATTCCCTGATAGAAGATCATATATTTTTTAGGATTCAACATTAATGTTGTACTTCTAATTACAAAAACTCTCACTGCAATATTATAAGCTTGGTTTCATAGTTATATTTGAAATTAAGGCCCTAAATATTCAATGACAAAGATAACTAGTTCTTCTAGTCTGTTGCTAATTGTTGTTAACACAACAAATCCCCCTTTTATTTAATTCTCTTATGAGCCAAAATTAATGCCCCCCCCCCACCTGTTCTAAATCTAGATCTTAACTTACTTATAATTCTACCTTACCTATCCTTCCATTACCTATCGAGGTAGAAGTTTAAGCAGTTGGAAGACATTGACTCTTGATGAACCCTTTGTGGACTATAAACTACTGAGTTTGTTACTGATGTCCTTCCCCTCGCTATGCAAATAGACCATTGAGATACCTTCTATTTCAATCATGTATATGATTGAATGATGTTTAGGTACTCCAATGACAACATTGATCAACTACCATATGGCATATTGGATATCTGAGGCTGAGAAAGTAGTATAGTCTTTTATGATGGAACATCTCCTTTCAGAGGTACCCCAACAAACCAACATCTCTTGAGAAATCTTGGGATCTTTCAATAACAAGAAAGGTGATGAGGGAACCGATATCAACCAGTTAATGTGGTGATAAATCAAAGCTATCCTCTCAACTCTTTAATCTGGAAGAAATGCAAATCTCCTCACTATCGCGATGTTAGAACTTGGTGATTCAAAGTTTGGAATTTATAATCCTTCAATCAGAAACATGCTTCTCTCTACCTGACAGAATCATCCTATTCCACCCGCATATTATATTGTCAAATTTTCCTAGAGTTGGATGATGATAGAATCACCCTCCCTCAAATTGGTTTCCATCAGCTAAATCATAAGAAAGGAATATGTTGGGAAGACCCTTACAATTACATAAATTCACTACATCATCTATTATCTTTCATATAATCAAAAGAAAAGGGGGGGTTTGTTTCTAACTAAGATTTTATATGTGGAATATCTTAGAGAAGGAATACATCTCACTAAACCATGTTTTTGGCATGTGCGGGACAAATATGAAACTCGCCTCCACAAGGTAAGGGATCGCTATGATAAGACCTCATGTCTTCTTTCCTGGGTATCCTCTCTAATCTCGTCACATATAATAACTGTAACACCATAAGCTCAAGTGGAAGTAGATGGTCAGAGTGAAAACATGAATATATAAGAAAATAAAACAGAGGAGAGGTTATGTTATTGATATCATATAGACATGATTTCATATTAAATGAATTAAAACTCAGTTGAATTAATTGATTAAATTGTCTTCAGTTAAGTACTTGGATAAATAGGAATTATGGTTTTGAAATAAATTCATGTGAAGGATTTATGGAACCTGTGCTTATGATGCTTTTGTCTCTATGCAAGAGAAGGAGAAACTCTGAACGACGTGAAGAAGAACATGACAACCCCCAATCTTCACCTACAAAATAAGAATGGATACCCTCTAGATAGCAGGTAGGAAAACAAGTCCTAGATATTGAATATTGGTAGGACACTCAATTATAGAAAGCTAAATGTACAAACTAAGTAATGGGAAAAACTTCCCGCAGGATAAAAAGGTCCATGGGAATAAATAGCGGAGACCATTTTCATTGGTTCATGGTTGCGGGGATGTGACTATTTTATTGAACCCTGTAAAACATTTATGCACATATTAAAGCAACCCACGATTCGTGAACATGAGCATTGAAGAAAATAGGCCTTGCATAGGTCACCAAACAACTTCAAGAAGTAATTCTTTGAAAACCCACAACCCACAGATCACATGATCCCGACCCCTATGGAATTTACCTTTGCATACCCTACCATAGGAGATTCGACCCATTTCATTATTTATCTTCATGGATTTACCTATCAGGAAGTTAATTATTCCTAAAATATCACTCCAAACCCACACTGAAAAATATTATACCCCAAAGTACCACAAAGCCTCGTGGTCTAATAAGTGGTGAGATCATGCTATGGGAAATGCATAATCAAGATCCCAAAACCAATTAAGAATTTATTTGAAAACCTACGAGCCATACACCACGTGGGAGATTCCATGTAGAAGACATCATGTGGGTTTCCTCCTACCAGAGTATTAACAAAAAAATCCTATGACCTCGAAACCTCACAACCCGCAAATCTACTAAGTGAGATATGTAAAGAAAGTATGAAATCCTCTTCACCACTCATTATCCTCATTTAAAGTTTCACAAACTTGTATCCTATCCCAAAAACCTACTTACAATGCAAATGTGCCACCAACCCACATGTCGATGATAAGTGACATCATTTTTCTGATATGCAAATCATTCAAATTGTCATCTCACACATATGAAATCTCTACAGACTGACATAAGTACAGTACAATTTAATGAGTCCTGGATAGACTTAGGGACAATATAGGTGAATTTCTTTATTTTGATATGCAGGATAATAATTGCCTGTGACTTTTTAGGTTTCAATAGATCAATGCAGGAGGAAGAGATAAGGATGGAAGCTAATCACCACATGTAGAACCTTGTAGATGACGGATATACCTAAATTCATATGAGACAAATACGTTAGAGACACTAAAGGTAGATCCACCAAGGGCACATGATATATTATAGATTGAATAAAAAATGAAAACCACCAATGCTAAAAGATTACATGAATCCCAGATAATTAATGACTAAACCATCCTTTCGAGCAAGAAGAGACAAAATAGACATCAATAACAACACTCTCATTTTGTCATCACATTCCAGGGGAAATTGTGTTGGATAGTTATAAAAGGGATGTGGGGGACATGGAAACTTCATTTTTTAACAAAGGGAGAAATTAGAGTGTGATATTTCATGGCCACAACATCAAGAGATATATATTTTTTCTCCTAGTCATTTCCACCACGAGGAACTACCAGGTTCAGACAACACTAGACCATTAATGAGCTTCACTTGTTTTCACAAGTAGCATAGAACATGTTCTCATAGAAAGAAAGATGCAGTTGGAGAGATGGAAGTAATACATAATCCAATATCAGGTCCATCTAGATCAAAACAAATAGCTAGGTCTTGACCATGAAGCAGAAGCTAGGTAGGAAAACAAAGGTCGACAACTATTTTTGTTTACAAAAGGAGAAGGCTGGAGTGAAAGCTTGCATTTCCTTATCAGGAAACTAAGTTCCCTTAGAAATTTTGATAGGTACATGATAAACGAACTATTGGATTACTAATAGGGGGGTGAATCAATAATAGAGAAATTAAATCCTTTTTAACCACAATATGCAAATGTTATATCAATGTAGCATTATCATACAATAGTTGCAGAGTAAATAAACAATGACCAAATGAGAAATCATACACATTCACAGTACTCCAATGTTTTTATGTGGAAACCCAAAGTGGGAGAAAACCACTTAATTCTTTTTCTTATATGTCTTTAAGAATTACATTCATTGGAAGCACCAACTTCCTTTGTTTTCTATATGCAACTGAAAGGAGGATCCAGCCCCCTAGTTTCTCAAGCTACAACCTGAGGGAAGCTCCAACTCCCCAATTCTCTGGCTACAACCAAAAGGAGGCGACAACCCCCTATGTTCTATGAATACAACTGGAAGGTGGCTACAACCACTTGTCCTTGCCTCATCCAACCACCTTGACGTAGAAGTAGAATGATGGAACGATTGTCACATTATCACCATGAGATATACTACTATAAACCTATTCCAATCAACCTGTACCAATAATTGTTATTGGACAAATCAGTAAGTGCAGACACAAACTAATCTCCCTAATTTCACAACGAAACTAAAACAAAACAAGACAGGACATAAAACTTTCCTTAAGTTTTAACTATCAAGCATACTAACTAATAGGAGATAAATGACATACCTTTTAAATGTCATTTGTCCTCGTTAGTGTCATCCTTTCTTTGTTCCAAGGCTTATGATATGTTGAACCTATAAAAAAGACACAAGCCAATGAAGTGAAATCAACAAAATATACTCAACAAAACCTATGTATATGATCAAGGAGTCATACAATAAAATAAGACCAATTTTATGGGAAATAAATATATTGTTGTATTAAAAATGTGGAAGAAAGATACAACCAAATGCCTTGATGTTGTCAGGTTCCTTCCAACAGTTCCTTGCTTCCCACACACTTCTACTCCATGGATTCTGAGGTCAACAATCTATCTTGACAAAACAAAGGTCAAATCCAACATACAAGCTCCAAAAACTCCAAGCTACAAAACTCAAGAACTTTCCAACTAAGCACTAGCGAACTCAATCCAAGCTAACTTTGTCCATGAGAGATCCTCTCCTTTTATAAGCTAAAGAGGATAAGGTGAGGAGGTTAGGATGATCCCACTAAATCAGAAAAGCGAGTAATATCCAAATCGATTGGAGGCCACCTCACCATAGAATCTTCTCCTTCTAGAAGCATTGAGAAGATGCTTTTTTTTTCCACGTACGAAAATCGTCACACCCCTAGAACTGAGCAGAGTGTGACGACGTCACAGGTTAGGTTTAGTACAACATGTGATGATCTGGGATCGTCACACCCCTATAACTGGACAGGGTGTGGTGATCCTCCTTATTAGGGTTTTTACAAAGTAAAATATGATTTCATCTCTCAGGCAAAGTTCTTCTCCCTCTGGAATTTAGGCCACTGATCCTTTCGAAGACAACAAATAGGTTTACATCATTAATGGTTATAGGAATGATGAAAATAATGTGTAACAATAACTTGAACCATGCATCAATCATGCATCAACATGTACCTCAACTTGTAATCAACCTGTACCATAAACAAGTGCATCGACCATGCACCAACCTGTACCTCAACCTGTACCATGAACAAGTGCATCGACCATGCACCAAACCTATACAAATAACATGTCACAACACCCTGTCCAAACAACCTATCTCATCAATATTATCAACCAAATCATATCTACTCACCAATATCCATCACCAAGACAACTCTCAAAGATGTGCATCAACCACGCATAACACAACAACTCATAATCATCACCAAGATCAATATGTTCTTCTAATAATATACCAATACAAGTATGCTACATCATCCATAAACAATGTTTCAAAAATACTACTAACAAGTGCCTCCATCTATGTACCAAGTATGTACCAATCATGTATCAACTACTCATCAACTGTGACTCATCAAGATGTACCAACATCATCAACTATACACCTCATGTATGTGCCAACTCATCAACTACTTGTCTCAACCCTGTACCCAACATGTAATTCAACAAAAATCCCTCATCAATTTCATCATACAAATCTGATTTGTAACTCTATAATAGACCTGGTGTATAAGATCACATGCCTGCAAACCTTCCTTAACTTTAACAACAAGAGACTAGCATTTTCATCAAACTTTGCTTTAGTCTCACATGACTAATTTTGGAATAGTCAAAAACCCTTACTTGCAATAATCATAACTATGTACCTATAGTGAATAAAGATCTGAAAATGGTACACAATGTTCTTCAGTGTATTTTATGTAATTCCTCCAGATTTCACTACTTGAAACCTCTCAGAAACAAATTTATAGCAAAAATGACATACCTTGTTGAATTATGGCTTATTCTAGAGACAGAACTTGTAGAGCATGCCCCGCACAGAATATTTGTTGTATGAATATGATAATTTTACATAAAATACTATAGAATGTACTCTAACCAATACATTTTTTCTTACTAAATTTGGATCTATTATGAAGAAGTTATGATGTTTTTACCCGAAACACATGTTTTAGACTACTTTCAGGACTAGCTAAAAACCCTATTTTCCATGGCGTGTAACTCCAAAAATACAACGACCCACAAGATGAAATATGTATCACAGCTACTTGGATATGTTTCCTCAATGGTCTCTCAATTTCATGGTCTGAATCATTCTAGAAAAAAAAATTATTGCGAAAATGGTGAGATGACCTGTAAATAACATACCTTAGAAAGCATCATCAAAAGAATTTATCCTCCCTTGAATTTCAGCCTTCTTTACTTCACCTTCCCTCTGAAATTCAGCTTATATATCCTTTCGTTACCTCAATCACCTGTAGATATTCAATATGCTCAAGTGTGATTAAAATGAGAGAGTCTTACCTCTTATTTATACTTTCATGTAGCTTCCTCAAGGGGTTACCTTTTAACCATCTTAACCCACTTTCCTTATTTTAAGGTTAACCCACTTCTAATTTCTCCATTAACTTTGTTATTTAAATAATTTCTTTTGTATTCACTTTGACTTATAGTTCACTCATCACTTCACTTTATTATTTACCTTCTAAAATCTCTTAAACCACTTTGACTACTTTGACCTTTTGGGGCTTCTAGATGACTCATGAGGGTTCTCCAATTTCACATGGCCATAAATCTCTAACCGTGAGGAGTTATGTGATGTTCCACATACCACTATGTTATCACTCCAGGAGTCACTCCTAGACTGCAAATGAGAGTAATCTTGGTAACATAGAAATGTAAATGGATTAAAATAATTTGAATAGGTGGATCAACAAGAAAAGAGTAGAAGGAAGGACATTAGACTGTTGCAAATACATTCCATTGGGCATGGAGTCATAACATTATGTAGATAACAGGAAATCATGCTACCTACCAAAAGAAAATATTATGCAAAGATAGATAGAATAATAAAAGGTTAACAAAGAGAAGAATATCCACATAACAAATATCCTTTCTATAATATAGATTAAAGAGTGCTTGAACAATAATCTATGATTAACAAGCAATTACCACAAATCCTTTACAACTCATGAATTCATTAACAAAAGGAATATTTTGATCTTCAAAATCTATAAATATTACTCAATCAAGATGATAATAAAGAATGGAAACAAGATAAAAACAGTATGGTATCAAAACTTTCATGAATCTCTAATGGTGGAAATGCCTACAATACATGCCCTCAGGCTTACAAATGAGCAACTCAACTAGTCCTCTAGCTCTCTCCTCTCTTGGATCATGAATTCATCCCTTCTCCAAGAGCTCTCTCCTTCATTAAATAGAAAATAACATCCAAATATCCTTAGGATGTTGAATCTAATCTCTTTCATTGGATTATAAGCCTTGGAGATAGGTGGCAACAATCAAAGAGACACAAATCCAACAAACTGCTAATTTTCAAGAAATTGTTGGAAGTCTTTAACGAATTGTTTCCAACTCACTGCATGAGGTATTAATGGAGATAAGACTTAGGTGAAAGTTTCCCTTGAAATATAACTGATCCATGAGAATTAATTCGAACCCTCCTTGACATCTGGCAACCTCCCAATAGGGAGAATATCCAATCAACTATGCAAAATAGAGAATTGACAACACATTTCATAGGGCACTGGTGTTTAAATTGTTTCTCTCTATTTACAAACTGGGTCAGGCTGAATTTTGGTTAGCAAGTCAACAACGATATCAACTTCCTCCACAAAACATTTTAGAGAAACCCACTTCGTAGTTTTGATTTTATGATCAAATTTGTAATATTAACCGCTATAGGAAATTTCGTAGCGCCATTGTAAAAAAATTATGCACATTTCATAGTACCTCTCTTGAAATAGCTCTGGATATTTCATAGAACGAATGAATGTGCAATTTCTGAAATGATCATATGATAACTATGCCAATAGCATAAGCTGGAACCAATCGTGGCCACTAGGCGTTATGAATGAACAAAGAACTCTTGGCGCTACCAAATCTAAAAGCGCTACCAAATCCAAAAGCGTTACCAAATCACCAATTTGAGGAACACTACAAATCACAAGAGAAAGAGCGTTGTGAAAAATCTTAATTCATCGGTGCTGCGAAATGATCAAAATTTCTACTGCAAATTCTTGTGCTAACATTTGTCTCCATGGAGGATGGCACGCTCCCTGCGAGCTACCAAGAACTTGTAGACCAGTGGGCTTACCTATCACCTAAAATATTTGACTGGACATAAGCATGTTGTTCCATTGGGCAAGGAGTCTTATACTACTGCAAACCAAAAAACTGAAAAGAATCTAACTACTTGTATGGTGAGCTTATTCTCATGCCTACTTCTACTTCTAATCGGAAGAAACAAGTTGATCATGCAATATAAAATTTCCAATATAGCCAATCAAACACTAGATTTACAGAGTAGCCAATCCATTTGCAACTTAATGAGTTAAAGCAAAAAATATGAAATTCTTGCAACATAAAGTGACTTTGCAGCCAATAATTACAACTACAATCTACTCTAATTCTAAGAGATGCAAAACTTTTATCTTGTGGAAAAAATATCTCCATATAAGTGGCAGTTGGATCTTGAGATTCATCAGAGAACTTCAATTGTTCTAAAAAATATTGTTGATGATGGAAAAAATCTTCTTCCTTAATTAATCTATACTCCTCCATGTCTGCTGAAAAGAGGGCATGAACATCATCTGGGAATTGGTAATCAAAAGTATCAAAATCATCTTGATCCTGCTGAGAATTTTCTTGGTTAACATCAACAACAATGTCAACACGAGAATCACCAAGCTGATCCTCCTCTTCCATGTTTCCTTTAGATGCATAAATGTTATACATCGTCTCCAACTTTTCATGGATAATGAGTTGAATGTCTTCATGAATCTGCTGGTCAGATCCTTCCACATCTAGATCAAGGAATTCAAAGTCTTCGTCATATACATCATAAAGTGGAGCATGTGCATTATGAAATCCTAATGACAAGGATGAAGATTTATGTGTATAATCATCAACAATATATTCTTCGAAGATATTTGGGAAAAATTCTGTATCATAATCACCACTATTAAAAACATTTGGATTAATGCCAAATGCATCTAAAGCTTCATTATCAATATCAGAATTTTGAAAATCTTCATGTTGTAAAACATTAGGAAACAATACACTTGAGAATAAATCATCTTCAACTTCAACATTATCATCCTCTTCATCTAGAGAATCATTGTTAGGAGTTTCAAAATAAAATTGTTGAGAATCTTCTCGTTGTATGACAGATCTAGAAGGAGATATATTTGATAATGAATCTTCATATTCATACTCAGTGCAATCATCCCCTTCATCTACACTACTAGAGGAATCACTTGTTGAATCCCAAATATATGATGCATATCCCTCACAACAATTCTAAAAAATTATTTCAACTGGATAAATTATCTTGCAATGAGAATAAAAATCATCATGAAAGTCCTTCAAAGAGGAAATACTAGAAGCAGGGAGTGTTTTATACCATTTCCTTGCATAGCCTTCCAATGAATACACAAACATTTTCATCAATATATATTCATGATGTATACTTAGTTGGTCCATGTATTGATGAAATTTGAGTACATGATGTGCATGATTGTCTTCATCCTTCTCTCTAAACCATGGAAGGTCATCTCCCCACACATCTATAACATGAACAATATTAGGGAAACCATGAATATCAACAAACTTGAAAGGAGAAAACCTTGCAGCCACAATGGCTTCCATCTGATCATCTGATGCCACTATGGATCTTCAACTAGTGGAGTCACCTACGAATTTTTAAACTGTAGAGTCTCCATGGTGAAGGATAAGCAGTCTAAAGTGTCCAAATTTAGTTCACCATCCAAATATATATCTCTTCGTTGTCATTCTCCCAGGGTAGATATCTTCACTTCTTTCCCTGACAACATCACCAATTATGTTATCACTCCAAGAGTCACTCCCAGACTGCAAATGAGAGTAATCTTGGTAACATAGAAATGTAAATGGATTAAAATAGTTTGAATAGGTGGATCAATAAGAAAAGAGTAGAAGGGAGGACATCAGACTGTTGCAAATACATTCCATTGGGCATGGAGTCATAACATTCTGCAGATCATAGGCAATCAGGCTTCCTACCAGAAGAAAATCTTATGTAAAGATGGATAGAAGAATAGAAGGTAAACAAAGAGAAGAATATACACATAAAATATATCCTTTCTGTAATATATATTAAAGAGTGCTTGAACAATAATCTATGATTAATAAGAAATTAACACAAATCCTTTGTAGCTCATGAATTCATTAACCAAAGGAATCTTTTGATCTTCAAAATCTATAAATATTACTCAAGCAAGATGATAAGAAAGAATGGAAACAAGATAAAAACAGTCTGGTATCACAATTTTCATGAATATCTAATGGAATAAATGCCTACAATACATGCCCTCAACATTACAAATGAGCAACTCAACTGTTCCTCTAGCTCTCTCCTCTCTTGGATAATGAATCCAACCCTTCTACAAGAGCTCTCTCCTCCAGTAAATAGAAAATAGCATACAAATATCCTAAGGAGGGTTCGAATGACTTCTCATGAATAAGTTAGATGTCAAGGTACACTTGCACCTAAGTCTTATCTCCATTAAGACCTCATTCAATGAGTTGGAAACAATTCATTAAAGTCTTCCAACAATTTCCTAAAAATTAGCAGTTTGTTGGATTTGTGTCTCTTTGATTGTTTCCACCTATATCAAAGGCTTAGAATCCAATGAAAGAGATGGGATTCGAGCTCCTAAGGATATTTGGATTCTATTTTCTATTTAATGAAGGAGAGCTCTCTTGGAGAAGGGTTGGATTCATGATCCAAGAGAGGAGAGAGATAGAGGAGTAGTTGAGTTGCTCATTTGTAAGCCCGAGGGCATGTATTGTAGGCATTTTTTCCATTAGAGATTCATGAAAATTGTGATACCAAACTATTTTTTATCTTTTCTCCATTATTTATTATCATCTTTTTTGAGTAATATTTATAGATTTTGAATATCAAAAGTTTCCTTTGGTTAATGAATTCATGAGCTGCAAAGGATTTGTGGTAACTGTTTGTTAATCACAGATTATTGATCAAGCACTCTTTAATCTATATTACAGAAAGGATCTTTGTTATGTGGATATTCTTCTCTTTGTTTACCTTCTATTCTTCTATCCATCTTTGCATAATCTTTTTGTCTGGTAGGCAGCCTAATTTCCTGTGACCTTCTGAATGTTATGACTCTGTGCCCAATGGAATGTATTTTCAATAGTCTGATGTCCTCCTATCTACTCTTTTCTTGTTGATCCACATATTCAAACTATTTTAATCCATTTACATTTCTATGTTAGCAAGATTACTCTCATTTGCAGTCTGGGAGTGACTCTTGGAGTGATAACACACTGTAAATGGCATGACATGTACTATCCATCTAGAATAGTCTTGCCTACAAATATATAAAAAATCATACCATTATCCATCAAACAAACTTGGGTCCATTAACCAAACCTGGGTTCTCCAACTTCTCATGGCCATAACTCTCTAACCGTGAGGAGTTATGTGACATTCTGCATACCATAGGAAATGGAATGACATGTACTATCCATATAGAATAGTATTACCTTCAAATATATTAAACTCATACCATTATACATAAAATAACCTTGGGTCCATTACCCAAACCTTTGTGCTACCAGAATTCTCTACCATAATTTCTCCAAGGGTTGACATCAATATAAAATATTACTCTCCAATGGTTGACATCAATGACAACCAACAATCCATACCAACTGTCCATCAACCTAAGCTGATTGTCTAACAATCTCCCCCTTTGGCATTTATGGCAACACCAACATTGATGAAAACACTTAGTCATGATAACATTCATTCTTATAATCCTCATCAATGTTTATATCTCTCCCCCTTTGACATCAATGGAAAAGGGTATCTCCCTTTGGGGTTGCTCCCCCTGTCTACATGCCTTTGATTTTTATTTGTGTTTATAAGCCTCTGATTATTCTCTTTCCCTTCATATGAATAATATCTCCCCCTTTGACAAAGGGTATCACTTTGAATTCATATCTCTCATTATTCCTTTGTGACAATCACTCCCCTTGGAAACATGCCTCTATGCTCTCTCTCCAAGCATTTACCTTTGCATCTGATAAATCTCTCCCCCTTTGTCATCAATGGCAAAGGTATCTTTCCATCTAGGGTTTCTCCCCCTAACAAAACTCTTCCTGAAAATGATCTCCAAACTTGGATTTTCCTATTTATGGTGATTCCTTTTGTACAACTAAGACATATAAGATAAGAATTCAAAAACATTCATTTTGGAGTATAAATTACTCCTAGTCTCTGGAGAAGATACCCAAAGGCTTCTCATGGAAGCGGTTTTGTAAAGATGTCTGCTAGTTGTTATTTTGTGCCCACATATCCAACTCTGATGTTCTTCTCTACAACATGTTCCCATAGAAAGTGATACTTGATTGGAATGTGCTTCGTCTTAGAGTGCATCATCGGGTTCTTTGAGATACTGATGACGCTTGTATTATCACAATAGATTGGAATGGGCTCATCATACTCAACCTGTATATCTGTCAGAGTTTGTTTCATCCATAGAACCTATTTACCACATGTTGTTGTTGCAATATACTCTGCCTTAGTTGTAGATAAAGACATTGATGATTGTTTCTTTCTTAACCATGATACTAAACACTCACCCAAGTAGAACATTGCTCCACTGGTGCTTCATCAGTCATCAATGCAACCTGCCCAATTTGCATCTGTGTAGGAAATAAGTGATAGATCCTTTCCTTTTGGATACCATAATCCAAACTCTTATGTTCCTTTGAGATATCTGCAAATCCTCTTCACTGCTAATACATGTGATTCCTTTGGTGCTGCTTGAAATCATGCCACATGTCCAATTGCCTGGATTACATCTAGTCTAGATGTTGCACATATAGTAAGATACCAATCATTGACCTATATTGCCTTTGGTCTGTAGACTTTGAATCATCATCTTTTCTCAACTTGCAACTAGTTTGCATAGGAGTGGTAACTAGTTTGAAATCTTCCATTCCTAACCTATTTAGAATTTCTCTGATATACTTAATTTGAGAAATAAAAAGTCCTTGGTTTATTTGACATATCTAAAGACCCAAAAATAAGGATAGTTCTCCAAGTAATGACATTTCAAATTCATTCTGCATATCCTTTGAAAATTTCTAGCTTAACCTGTCATTAGTACTTCCAAAACAAAATCATCAACATAAATTTCAATTCATAAAATACTACCTTGAGTTACCTTGATGTAGAGGTTGTTGTCTACATTTCCTTTCCATAGTTCGTAGGGAGTTTTGTCATTGTTGTTTTTGAGAATTACTTTGTTTTGAATGTGAATTGATGTATGCACTGCATGTGCCCAAAAAATATCTGTCAATTTGGAATCCATTATCATTGTTCGAGTCATTTCCTATGTAATTTTCATCCATTATGATAATGTTACTTTATCTCTGAACCAATCTATGAATCCATGCTCTAGTCCACTGTCATATATTTGTCCAAACCTGCTAAGTGTTCTTATGGATCCATACTGTCCAAGACTCTACTTGCACAACTATCCATAATGCTAACTCATTTATCACTATACTATCATGAAGTCTTGATTATTATATCAAACTATACTTCTGCTAACTGACTTCTCTGAATCTGTCTTCTCAAATTCTGCAAGCTACTCGAAGGATGGTTCTTTGGTTTGTCACAACTATCGCATAGACTCCCCCTGTCTAATGTTCATATTACCTGGGAGTCTCTAAGATGGATGGCTCAAAACAATTCCTGCTATGGTGTGTATTCATCATCATCTTCATTGGTAGATTCATTATCTCTCTGAGCTCTGATTTCTTTCTTCTTGTTTGTGGATTCATCTTTCACTACAATGCATGAAAGTACAATATCTTGAACATATTCCTTATTTACATGTCCTTCCTTTCTTTCAGTTATTTTCCAAACCTTTCTGTATCTGGCATCTTTCTTTTTCTCTGTAGAATTTTCTTCATCTCATTTTATTGTCAATCTTGCGATCTCTGGTACCTGGTCTTTGTTCACCCATTCTTCTTATTTTATTATCCATACTTTCTTATATCTGATATCAGTTTTCTCTTTCATGGAAGTATCGATCATGCTTCTACAATCACTGGCTATGTTTCCATAGTTATGACATGTGTAACACTCAATGTTACGTGTGGCCACATAAACACTTCTTTCTTGAACATTTCTTTTATAATCCCTGCAATCTACAACCTTATGTCCAAAATTAGTACAATAAAAACAATGACCATAAAATGAAATTGCATACTGTTGAGGAAAAGATATGAAATGATCTTACTCAAGCATTTTCAGATTCTACTTTTCTAAAGAAAAATAGACAGGAATATCACCCTATGTTTATAGCCAACAAAAATAACATCCTAATTCACAAGTATTAATTACAAGTGCTTAGGCTAGTCTTTTATCAACAAAAAAGCTTGCTGGAAATTTGTTTTTTATGTAATTTTCTGAACATATCAGTTGCTGAAATAAATGTAAAGATAGAAGTAAAGTCACCAAGATGATAATCAATATAGATGAGACATAAATAAATCCTTTATTTCATTCAAATTCACCAAAGAGTCATTTTCTTTACAAAATCTCATGCAGAAATTTTGGACCAAAGTCAAACTTAGTCATCCCTGATGGAACATACAAAAGGACCTCTAACACAAAACCAAAACTAAACTCTAAAATATGGATCAACTTGCCACAAATTGATGCTCACTCGACTCTGCACAATAGCCTTTGTCAGTGATGAAAATTAATTCACAAACAAACAAGTCTACATAGAATATCAAAGATAGATCAACACCTCTGAAAAAACAAGTGTCTGAATGATGTGATTCAACCCTGAATATTGTTGTCTACAATAATACCCTACTATCATAAAATAGAATTAGGCCTGTGATGAATAATGAATGAATTAAAATTGAACTATCTCAAATAAACTCAAAGAGAAAACCTTAGTATGCTTCTGCTTCCATCCTCCTCTTGTTCCTCCCTTTCCTTTTGCTTTTAAACAAATTAGAATTAGTTGAAGTAGTTGAACCAACTCATTAGTTAAGTTAATTAAAACACTCAACTATATTTAGTTAGGGGGAAGAGTAATAATTATAATAAGGGTTGTAAATAAATAATAACTAGTAGGTGGGACCCCTTGTAACTCCCTTTAGTTCATAATGATCATAACATAACCATTAGTTAAGTAAAACACACCTCCTTTTGTCTCCCATCAACATATTCACTTTTGGAAAATTTAGCTCATAAAATTTGAAATTATTTTCAAAAATATTACTCATATATCCAAAATAAAACATGTTGTCCAAAATTTCCTGAAGTCAACAATCATCAACAATGGATAAAAATAAAAACTCAAAAGCCATATTTTCCAGTCTGTGATGAAACCCTTCATTGATTGTTGATGTCCCCTCTTGATTTTATTGAATTTTCCTTTGGATGTGCAGAGCCTTTAGGCCTAATCTCATTGATCACATGGGAAAAATCATACCTCCAATGCATGCGGGAAGACACGGATTTGTGAGAGCCATTGGAGGGTGAGGAAGAGGTAGTAATGGCTTTTCGTTTATCAAGGGCATGGTGGGCCTCAATTTTCAATCTCTTGCTAGCATGGGAGGATTTCATTGGTGAGTGTTCAAGGGAAACTTGGACAATGGGGTTAATAGGCGTAGGAGCAGGCAAGGACAAGTTGGGCCAACCACAATGTTGGGAGACTATCGGGTGGACAATCTCCTGCCATCCATCATTTTCAAGAACTTTGGGTTGCAATGAGACATGAGGAGGTACAGGATACCAGGGACTTGCGGGACTTGGAAGGGAGGCCTTTCAGGCCTAGGTTGGACTACTCCCTGCCCAATCCAATTGAAAAATCTAGCCTGAAACAATTGGCCAAGCTCTTGTGAATCAACATCAAAATGTATGGAGAACCTGGGCCTTCTTGGGCCTCGGTTCCAATTACCTCTACCTCTATTTCCTCGACCATGGATCCCTCAACTGAAAAAACTCATTCCTGCATGCATGATTGATTAGCAAATAGTATTTTAAATAACCATGCATGACAACTCTTAAAAATATGAAATAGATTTGGCTCAACGATGTATCAAACTCATGCAATCCAATCCATACATTTTTTTTTACTGTTTATCAATGAGCAGGGGGTGAAAAAGGGTTTTGGGATATGAGAGGGTTTTTTATTGAATGAAACATGATATAATGAGGGGGGAAAACATGGTTATTTCTCAATGACAACAACAATCAACTGTAAAGTAAACCAATAAAACATCATTGTGATCCAAACAAGACACTGCCACTTTCAACTGTTTTAACCTAAAATTCTCTTGATTGTAATCAATCTTAGAAGAGGGAGTGTGTTTGCACCCAATTAATCACCTTGGTAAACAAATAAGAGGTGATTACATGCCCAGTTGGGTCTTGCTGAGCATGACAGCTGTAGAGGAAAGAGTTAGAAAAAGAACCACAAAACTATAAGCAAGAATTAAATTAAAACAAACTAAAATTATGAACATATGGATAAAGAAATAACAAACACAAAAAGACCAATATCACCAATGTTTTTAGGTTGATCAATTGATGAAATCAAAGCACAATGAAGGAAGGGAACTATGAGTCCCTTCTTTCTCCAATGGAAGGCTCTTGAGGCCCTCACAAACTTTCTCTCCTTACAATAAGAAAATGAGAATGATGGTGAAAGAACTCCCAAGCATATCCACTCAATGGAGATGTGGATAGCTCAATGAAATGATGCCAATGATGTTATTGTCAAGGAGTGAGTCCTTAAAAAAATCTAGGCAGCATAACATTACATGAAATTCCTTGAGAAAATGATGTTTCTTCATGGATTTTTATAGCATAGCATTGGGTGATTATGTAACTCCTTTGAAGTGTGAAAAGGGGCTCTTTAGGGCTTCATTAGGTCTTTGACCA
>ML780167.1:183280-260598 GCA_009831015.1 Picea engelmannii | reverse complement strand
GACCCTTCACGAGTATCTCCCTGCCTTATGGTGATTGGAACACTTGACTTGGAGGATTTGAAGTTCCCTATTTGTCGACCTCTATGTTTGAGAATGTGAGAACTAGATAACGGGGAGTTATTTGGATGCCTATCCCGGAAATCCTACCTAGACTAAAAATTTCTTTTGGCACCTCCTGTGGAGGAAAACTTAGTGAGTTTTTAGAAAGTTTTTAGATGAAGTTGTTTTGTGAGGCTGGGGGTGAAAACCAACCTCGTTTGATTTAAAAGTGGGAGTGGATAGTCCTATCAAGAAAAGATGGGGTTTTTTCGGAATCCTTTTGGAGGAAACGTACTTAGACCTCCACGTTTCGAGAAGAAGCTATTGTGAGTGCGAAGTGACTTTTGTGTGTGAGTGAAAGTGTGCCAAATTTTAGTTAATTAGATGTCACCTTGCTACATGTGGACTTCGCTTGGTCCTTACAAGAGTTTGATTACTTAATTAGCTAGATGTCATTGGTACAACCTTGCGGAATTTTAAAAGCCCTAGGAAACTAGCATGTGGACATGTGATTCCGTTACTATCCTTTAACTCCCTATGTGTGAGTTAATCTAGAAAAATCATGAAACTATCCTAGATTGAACATGTGGGCATGTGTGGGCCCGTTACAAACCTTTAAACTCTCCTAGTGTTTTGATCTAAGAAAGCAAAATTCTAAACACTATCCTATCTTTGTGACATGTGGGCATGTATGGGCCCGTTACAAATTTAAGATATGTTTGAAAAATGAAACTAAGAGGGGTCCCAAGAAGGGCTTCTGTCCTCCCCTAAAGATTTTGAAATTTTGTTAAGGGAGATGAGATTGTTTTTCACAATCTTTTTCTGGTTCTCAAGATCGCTTGAAGGCGCAAGAGAAGAGCATACTCAAGGATTTTTACTTCAATTTCTAGTCCCAAATGTGAGTTATATGTGATTAAAATTGATGTTCACCTTATATTGTAAATCAAAGAAAGCCATCCACGTGGCAAAAAGCAAATAAGGGAAATTGATTTTTATCCACCTAAGTTCCTATGTTTGTTCGACTATCCCCTTTATAAGTTGAGGGGTCTAAGTGTGGTGCAGTATTTAGAGCATGCATAACATCATTCTTAAGAAGGAAAATGAATTTCCCCACATCCCAAGACCTTACAATGTGAAATTTAGTTTAGATGCGCGGCCCCTAGTGTAGACAGAGGCGCAAAGAGTGCTTGCGCGCTATCAGAATTGAGACAGAAAGCGCATGCGCGCATATAAAAACTGTTGTTCAGGCGCATGCGCACACGATGCATGTCTGTGGGGTGGAATACCTACGCACCTATGAAAAATGGCCGAGAAAGAAAAATCTGGATGGATTTCTCTCAATTCTCTTGTGAATTGACTGGTTAGCAGGTCGACAGAGGCCGGTTTGTGCACCTGCAAGTTAAACAAACTAAAAGGAAAGAAAAATAAACCCAAATGAGGGAGGAATTGATACCTTCTCCCCAGTATGGTCGCCAATCTATTTGTACCCAATTCGTCACCTTGGTAAACAAATAAGAGGTGCTTACATGCCCAGTTGGGTCTTTCTGAGCATGACAGCTGTAGAGGAAAGAGTTAGAAAAATAACAACAAAACTATAAGCAAGAATTAAATTAAAACAAACTAAAATTATGAACATATGGATAAAGAAATAACAAACACAAAAAGACCAATATCACCAATGTTTTTAGGCTGATCAATTGATGAAATCAAAGCACAATGAAGGAAGGGGACTATGAGTCCCTTCTTTCTCCAATGGAAGGCTCTTGAGGCCCTCACAAACTTGCTCTCCTTACAATAAGAAAATGAGAATGATGGTGAAAGAACTCCCAAGCATATCCACTCAATGGAGATGTGGATAGCTCAATGAAATGATGCCAATGGTGTTATTGTCAAAGAGTGAGTCCTTAAAACAATCTAGGCAGCATAACATTACGTGAAATTCCTTGAGAAAATGATGTTTCTTCATGGCTTTTTATAGCATAGCATTGGGTGATTATGTAACTCCTTTGAAGTGTGAAAAGGGGCTCTTTAGGGCTTCATTAGGTATTTGACCAACCTACCATGCGGATTCATCTTAGATTTGAGGGTCAAATAGGCTTGGGAGTTGATCCATAAGTGGTTGGGAGGCCGACCAATTCAATAAATGCACCGTTTAGCAGGTGCACGGGTTTTTGCGCCAACAACCGTGCATCGTGCGCGTATGCGCGCATGGTACGTTCCCATTCCGCGCATGTGTGCACACACCCAGCTTTTGTAAAACGCTCTTCAATTTTTAGTTACTTTGTATAGTTTTTGACCTTTCTGGAATGCTATGAAATTAATTCAGTGCCATGAATGACTTCATTACTTGTCTGACGATATTGAGTTCTTGTCGCCATGTATGGACGAAATTTCAGTGATAACAGAGTGAAAAAATGAATATGGGAAGGTGTTGGGATTTGTAATTAGCGGAAAATGAAATAATGGAAGGGAAGAAAAATGATTATTGTTCATGAAATTAATTAAGAGAACCATAAAACATTATGTGAAAAGAGATGCACCAACCATCAATCATTGTGACCAAATAACAATTACTGTGTAATTAACTAGTTCACTATTGATAACCAACTATCCAACACAGTGCCATCACAAGACAATATGCATTCCACACAATCTATAAAGGGGTTCTATTCCTTTCATTTATATACTTTGCAACTTAAAACATTTTTCAAACAGTAACCATTCCCACTCTGTTAACCATCAAAATCAATGACTCCCCATACATTACTTCAATCAACAAATATACTCAAAGTCATGTTTCCAAAATTAACAATGAAGTCACACTATCACTGCAATCAAGCTTGTCATTTAAACACAATTATATTTGTTAACATATATAGGGGTAGTAAACCTAATAATCAAAATCAAATTGCAAAACCCGAATTGACATTTAAACAGACAGACAACAACCACCATTCCAACACAATCTATGCACCAAATAATTCAACCATGCAAGTGTAATGCTGTCACTGTGCAAGCCCAATTCAATGTGACTTTAAAAGTTGGGCCATCCATCCAATGTGACATGGTATCAACAACATGTCTATCTCAACAAATGATCGGGTTGCAACAAAAACATGCTTAAACTTTGTAGGTATCCCTGAGTGTGAAAACCCAAGCTATCCATATTATACATAGTGCGCAGCTACCAAAACACCATGATGCAACATCTCCATTTTACAAAACTAAACAAACAGTCACAGTAATAACTCAACCCATCATGTTGAGCCATCAATCTAATACAATATTTCTTCGATCTAGTCACTGTAATCAACTATGTTGTGTATAACTCGACTTATAGAATCAGACAATCATAAGAATGTAGTGGATGTAATTCATACAATCATTTTGGTTGCAATAACCACTAGGCCCCAAAATTAACTAATAGTTACAATGACCATTATTTCATTGCGTAGAAACACCACACACACAACGTGGTACATGTGAGCAACATCAAGCAATTGTAACCAATGCCAGCTAAACATCCAAATAATCCTTAGTGAAAAAATACCAATGATTTTGTATCAAACAACCAATTCACCATTGTCATAAAAATCAATCAACCTAACAAGATGTGGCAGCCAATCATACCCATGCATCAATTCGAATCGGGGCAGTAGCCCTCTCCATTAAACAATACTTAGTTATTAAACATAAGGAGAGCGACTGTGTAATTTGAGTTGTGAAAATAAAAATGCAGGGTTTACCATTGTTATAACAGAGGCAGTAACTAAATGCCAAACCAACATGATTGTCATATGACCAACTAGGCAAGTGTGTATTCAAATTAATCGACAATACATTCAATCCACAATAACCCATAGTAAACTTGACAGGCCCAACTACCTTCTCTATAAACTCTATACTAGAGGGTTAAGGGTTTTCTCTGTAGCCAACACAAGGATAACTGAACCAACTCCTCGTAATGGTGATAAATCTGAGGCCAACGGTGCACACACAGGAATAACCACAACTCATTCATGGACATGTAACAAATCTATGACAGGGGGCTATAACAGAGGAGAAAGACTCCAACTTGGCCAGTAAAGATTCTTAACACACGTAGGGTATAACCCTCGTGGTTCTCAAGTCAACAACCACAACACTAAAGTGAAGATAGGGCCGAGAGATTAACAAAATAACCCACTGCGTGACCCCTTAGTGGTCAAAACAACTAATGCTCCAGTGAACAAAATAGAGTGATGCAAAGTGTCTCCAAAAATCAAAACCCATAAAAGCCAGAGACTGGACAAGTGATGTGAACACGTGAGAACAACCAACCGACCTAAGACCAAACAAAAACCCTCCAACTAAACCAGCAAGGATACCCCAGATGATCAACAACTTCTATGAATTCAAGACTATTGCAAAAAGAAGCATCAACGCTTCATTCCAAGAACACAAATTTACATAGTTGCAATGTTTAAGGAAACACAAACCGATACACCCGAGTCATTAATCATTTCATAACCAAAGAAGACTCATGAATGGCCAAAAAAAGACATACCTTTTAAGAAAACACATTAAAACACAATTTGGACGAGCAGTTCTTCTCTTCTAAGAAGTCGAAGCATAACCCCAACAATGAAATTGAACAATAGCCCGATTAGGGTGGCGGCCAACGAAGGAGAAAAGGTAACGTGCAGTAAATGCACGTTGCCTCCATTCGCAGTGCATTAATTCCCTAGTACATTCTAGTGAGCTTTACATTGACACAATTAATCAACCATGTATTGAAACCATCACCCATTAAAACCAACAGCATGGCCATATCACATTTCTAACTTATGCCATAACATAATTCAACCAAATTCCATATAATTCAACAATTCGCATAACCATTAGCATATATTACCTTGCCAAATGCGCCACCAACATTTCATACCATATGCATATTAGCCATATAACTCAATCAAATCACATAACTTTTACCTCCTAGCTAAGATTTACTCATAATCATTTAAATCTTTTATGCATATAGTATAACATAACTCAAATTCTTCCTTTTGCATTTGTTGCATTTCTTTCATTTCTTTTCAATTGTTTGCATGTTGTATAGTAAAATTGTAGAACTAGATCCCTCTTCTTTTGCATTTGTTATAGTATTTTTTCTTTTCTCCAAACTGCCTTTTATGTATTTTCACTAACATGTTTGTTGCGGATGTGCAATAAGAACAGATAGCAATGATATCAATGAATAACATAGGCCGTAGTAACAGAAGGAACCAACACTTCATAATCTCAAAACATAGCCAATAAAAAAAGATCTCATCAACCATGTAAGCCGTGTCGGATATCATCACAAACATCAAATGTGAACATATCTGATCTTCAATGATACAAGGGGGTCACACCTACTAGTATTATTTAGTTTTTATAATAATAGGCTTTAGCAACACTTTTCGGGCTAAACTTTGTTGACGATTTTTAATCGTCAACACATACCTGGGAGTGAATGATCTTCCTTGTGGTGTAGTCCTTCTAAATTTCTTCCTTGACTGATCATGATCATGATTGAATCTTCTTTGTGGCTTAAACACAGATGGTCTTCTTGAAGATGTATCTTCAATAGTTTTCTTAGATTCCAGTTGACCATGATTCCTTCCTTTGATTACTTCTGCATAGCTCTTTCTATTTTCTTCATTCTTCTTTTCTAGCAACCTAGAGTGCTTCTCTTCATTCTCTGTAACTGATGTGGATGTTTGTAATATTCCAGATATAAAAAGTAAACAGAACAGAAATAAAATGCTATAAATGGAAGATGAACAACAATATAACCAAAACAACACCACAATAATACCAAAATGATACCAGAATAACACCAGAAATAGAACTTTGATTACTGAGAGTAGTGTTCACTTGCCTCTTCGAGGGGGAAACCTCCAGTCGAGCAGAGCTCTATTACAATAATATCCAAGACAAAAGTTATCGTACCCTCGACTCCTATTTATACTATATATGTCTATCAAAAGAACCATCTAGAGGAAGATCCTTCTAGAAGCGGAAGCTTCTATTAGGTTTTCTTACATTCGAATTATTCTTCCTTATTACTAGGCCTTATTAATATTGAACTTTATTACATCATAATATATTATTGTACCTACATGAGGGGTCAGGTCCCTAACATGTCCTCCCCCTTAAAAACAACCTTGTCCTTAAGGCTAGAGATGTGGAAATTGCTTCAAAATGGTAGTTGGTTCCCAAGTGGAATCTGTTGGGGTTGTGTCTTTCCACTATAATAACACTTCCTTGATGGTTCGATGACACAGATGATGCTCATGTTGGTCCAAAACTACCAAATGGAGCCTTCTTCTTCCAACTCTAGAAATTTGGTTTGAGTTTGGCACTTAGTTCCAATCACCTTCTTTAAGCAGGAAACATGAAAAACAGGATGTAGCTTAGAATGTCGGGGCAAAGCTAGTTGATAGGCCACTTTTCCCACGTGATTGAGAACAATATAAGGACCATAAAATTTGGGCACCAGTTTCTGACAATGGTCAACCTTGAGGGAATTTTTCTTGTAAGGTTGCAATCGAAGAAACACCCGATCCCCTTCTGCAAATTGACATTCAGAGCGACCTTGATCTGCTTGTTGATTCATCCGATTCTGGGCCATGACCAAATTCTCTTTGAGGGTACGGAGAATAGCCTCTCGTACTATAAGTGTTTGGTCAACCTCCTGGACCTTCTATACACCTAGAAAATATGAGAGAACAAAAGGTGGATTTTGTCCATATAATGCTTCAAAAGGAGTCATGCGGATAACTGTATGGTATGAAGTGTTGTACCACCATTCAACTAGTTGTAACCATTGTTTCCATTGATTTTTCTTTTCTGAGGAAAAACACCTCAAATATGTTTCCAAACACTTGTTGACAACTTCAATTTGACCACCAGTATGGGGATGATAAGATGTGTTGAGATGCAATTGGGTGCCTTGTAGCTTGAACAGTTCTTGCCAAAAATTGTTGGTGAAAGTTGGGTCTCGATCAGAAACAATAGAATGCAGCATGCCATGAAGCTTGAAGACCTGATCCATGAAAAATTGAGCCACAATGGATGTTGTAAATGGGTGTTGAAGAGCACATAAATGAGCATACTTGGAAAGACGATCAAATACCACCATGATGATTTATTTATTTCCTGATTTAGGTAATCCTACAATAAAATCCACAGAGATATCTCGCCAAATAGCAAGGGGAATCGGAAGTGGTTGTAGTGTGCCAGGAGATTTAACTGTTTCTCCCTTGTTGCGTTGACACACATAAAATTCAGCCACAAAATTATGAACGTCCTGTTTCATAGCATCCCAGAAAAAATAATGTTTGACCCTATCATAGGTTTTGGTAAACCTGGAGTGCCCAGCTGTGGGTGTAGTATGAAGCTTAGAAAGTACCATGGATTTAAGTTTTGATTGTTTACTTAAATACAAACGACCTTTGTATCGAAGCTCATCATGGATCCAAGAGTACCCTGGTGAAACTGGAGAATTGGACTGCAATTGTTGCATCAGATGCAAAATTTTGGGATCATGTAACCATTCCTAGCGAACAGCTTGGAGCCAATCTGGTATAATGAAGGAGAGAGAAAAAAAGCACCCTTCATGTTCATATTTTCAGGAAAGTGCATCCACAACCACATTATCTTTGCCTTTATTGTAAATGATCTCATAATCATATCCAAAGAGACTAGTCACCCATTTTTGTTGCTCTGGGGAGGAAATGCGTTGTTCTAGAAAATACTTTAGGCTTTTATGATCTGTCTTAATTTAGAAGTGTTTCCCCAATAGATAAGGGCACCAAAGATCAACGACATGCAGAATAAACAACATTTCCTTTTCATAGATTGATTTGCCTGAATTTTGTTCAGACAGGTGTTTGCTGGTAAAGGCCAAAGGCCGACCCTCTTGCATAAGGACAACGCCAATTCCTTTCCCTGAAGCATCACATTCTAGGAAAAAGGTCTTTTTGAAATCAGGAAGGGCCAGGACTGGAGTGGTTCACATGGCCATCTTCAATGTTTGAAAAGCCTGAGCAACTGTTGGAGTTCAAGTGAAAGAATTATTTTTAAGGAGTGCAATGAGAGGTGTTGCAATCTTTCCATAATTCTTAACAAACTTGCGATAATAAACTATTAAGACCAGAAATCCACACAATCGTTTGAGATTCTTTAGGTGAAGCCAGTCTCGCATAGATTCAATCTTTTTAGGATCCACCCTAACGTCGATCTTGCCAACAATATGACCCAAGTACTCGACTTCCAAGGCTCCAAAAGCACATTTAGATTGTTTTAGGAAAAGTTAGTGCTGAGAGAGTAGATGGATAACTCGATCTGCATGAGCAAGATGGTTTGTCCAGGTTTTTCTATAGTATGAGGATATCATAAAATAAAACTAAGACAAAATCATGGAGAAAAGGATGAAAGACATGATTCATGAGGATTTGGAAAGTGGAGGGAAAATTACACAAGCCAAAGGGCATGACCAAAAAATCATAGTGGCCCTCATGAGTTCTAAAGGGAGTCTTATGAATGTCTTCCTATTTCATTCAGATCTGGTGGAAGCCAGAACGAAGATCAATTTTAGTAAAGAACTGGGCACCACTCAATTCATCCAAGAGGTCATCAATGACAGGAATGTGAAATTTGTCTTTAATGGTGAGTTTTTTGAGGGCGTAGAAGTCAGGACACATGTGCCAAGAACCTTATTTATTAAGGACCGTGACCACATGAGAAGAGTAGGGGCTCCTACTAGGGTGGATAAAACTTGTGTTAAGTAGTTTTTGAACCATTTTCTCAATTTCATTTTTTTGGGAAAAGGGGTGAGGATAGGGACGGATACTGGGAGGAAGGCTTCCTGGGACAAGGGGAATGGAATGATCATGAACACCATGGGAAGGAGGGAGTCCTTGTGGAGTGGAAAAAACAACTTGATGTTTAGAGAGGATGGATTGGAGGTCTTGCGACACAGAGGGTGTTTCAGTTTCTTGTATGGCGTGGAGTTTGGAAATAATGCCAGAATGACCTTTTTTGAGCATATTTTCCATGCGATGGGAACTAATGATCTCAGGGGGACCGGAGGTAATTCCTTGGAATTTATATTTTTGGCCCGCCTGGTCGAGCTGCATGGTTAATTCCTTGAAATCCATGAGAATGGGACCCAAATTCCTTAGCCAGTCTGCACCCAACACAATGTCACAACCACCCATGTCGATAGAAAACATATGAGATTTCAGTTGGTAGTCACCAATTTGGAGACACATTTTCACAATGCCCTCCACATTTCATGGACCCACCATTGGTAATCATGCTTTGGAAATTATTGACTGCATGGATATAGCAATTAGTTTCTTGGGTAATGAGACGATGAATAAAATTATGGGTGCTTCCACTATCAACAAGAATGATGACCTTCCTATGCTTGATGTATCCAATTACCTTGAGGGTTTTGGGAGCAGAGAAGCCAGTGAGAGCATTTAGGGAAATGATTGGTTCTACTTCGGGAGGGTCTGAGGGAGGGGTTATGTTAGTGGGTTCAGGTGACATAGACACAAGGTAAGCTTCAACATCCTCTTCTGAAACATCCTCCGAGATGGCCATAAAAATATTTTGTTCCTTACACTTGTGTCTTGGAAAAAAAAAATCATCAAAATTATAACAAAGGCCTTTGAGTTGGCGTTCAACCATTTCGGCCTTGGTAAATTTTTGGATCTTTAGTGGAGTAGAAGGAGGAATGGGATTTACTAGTTTAGTGCGAGGAATAAAAGAGGGTTTTTTGTTTTGAGAAGAGACAACCTGTTGTTCTTCCTTAGCTATTTTAGTAGCCTCCACCCAACTCTGAGGCTGAGCCATGAGGACATGGGCATGAATCTCATCGTTGAGGCCACTGATAAAATATTCTTGGAAAAAAGCATCAGACATGCCCTTTGTATGAAAATCCAATCGCTCAAAAGTAGCTATAAAGTCTTCCATTGTGCCATATTGTTTCAACTTTTTCAAACAACCTAAATGGTTGGTGTCGGTTTCAAAGCGTTCATAAATCTCTGCCACAAAGTGTGTCCAAGAAACATACCCTTGACGGGAAATTTTTCTCCATTTCCACCATTGCCAATGTTCTTGATCTAGATGGAGAACACCATACTAGAGTTTGGACAACTCATTTGTAATGTCGTACAAAGAGAAATAATGTTCCATTTGATTTACCCAACCAGCGGGATCTGAGCCATCAAATTTGGTCACATCCACACGTGAAAGGTGTAGGTCACGCTGAAAGTGATGGGGCTGAAAATTATGGGAATGAGAGGAAGTTTCAACTTAGGTATGCAAAGGTGGGTCAAATAAAGGGGGATCTATAGGGATATGAAGCTTGGTGTAGATCATTGAAGTGACAGATTCAAGCTGGGTAGTAATGTCTTGTTTGAAGTCTTCTTTGAGTTCCTCGATTGAGGCAATGATGGAGGAATGCATGTTTTTATTGATGGTGGAAATATTGACACTGATTTGTCTCACTTCTTGTTGGGTTTATGTGAAATTATATTGCAAGGTATTGAAGCAAGATTCCAAGTCTTGGCTATGGTTATGGGCCATGATGATGAGGGAACCGAAAATGGGTGGGTGGGGTCCAAAATTTGTTGAAAAATGATATGTATGAATGTGATAAGGGATAATATATAAATCAAATGGAACATGTCCCAAATAATGGTGATGAAATGAACCTGTGTAGTTATACTCCGGTCTAAAGAATACTACAATGATGAAATGCCCAAATTCTTAATCAGGAAGAAATGTGTAGTGATTTGGAAACTCGAATGCAGGAGACACAGTTGTGTGGAAAAAGATCTTGTCTATTTTTTTTCTTATTTCCATCCCTAAAGGTTAGGTATTCAAGGGTTCTACAGACAAGGGTTTTCCCTGTGCTATAGCTCTCTGATATACGTGTGGGGTCCAATAGTAGTACTTGAACCAATATCTTAGGGCGCCAAATAAGGAGGCTAGACCATGCCCTTATCCATACTACTCGATTACCTAGGTACTAGAGAGTATATTCTCGAGTGTTTTTCTCTGTGGCACAATAGAAGTTAGGTGGCTGATCGGTTTATCTAAAGAGGGCTTCAGGAAATCTAGGTCGATCTGTATACAGGTGTTTTCTGATGCGCTACCACTCGAAGGGGTACCAACAGGGGTTACAAGGGTGGCCAACAAATATGTGCTTGAGTACCACTTGTATTTACTGTGTGTATGAATCCACAACCATGGGTTTATACACGTAATGACAGATCTTTGTAGCTTAAAGACGTCAGAATATGTCTCTACCCTGAAAAAAATTAACCCACAATTTTCTTCCGAGGAAAGTGCTCTGATACCACTTGTAATATTCCAGATATAAAAAGTATGCAGAACAAAAATAAAATTCTAGAAATGGTAGATGAACAACAATATAACCATAACAACACCACAATAATACCAAAATGATACCAGAATAACACCATAAATAACACTTTGATTACTGAGAGCAATGTTCACTTGCCTCTTTGAGGGGGAAACCTCCAGTCAAGAAGAGCTCTATTACAATAATATCAAAGACAAAATTTCTCATACTCTCGACTCCTATTTATACTAAATATGTCTATCAAAAGAACCATCTAGAGGAAGATCCTTCTAGAAGTGGAAGCTTCTATTAGGTCTTCTTACATCCGACTTATTCTTCCTTATTGCTAGGCCTTATTAATATTGACCTTTATTACATTGGAATATATTATTCTACCTACGTGAGGGGTTAGGTCCCTAACAATGTTTCTATCTCTTCAATGTTCTTTTTGAGCTTGACGATTTTACTTCTTGATGTGAAAACTTCTTCTTCAAGCTTCTCAACCTCTTCTTCTTTCTTTAATATCTGAGACTTCATGACTTCTTATATTCTCTTCGCTTCTTCAAGATGAATTTTTAATTTGATTATTTATTCTTCAAGTAATTTCTCTTCTTGACCAAACTCTGACTCAAGATGGTTTAGATCGTTAGTTCTTTCCTTAAGATGATCTATCAATATCTTCTCTCTCATTTCTACTTCTTCCTTTTGTGCTACTATGTTGGCTTCCAAACACTGCTTTTGATATTCAGAATTTTCTTCGATCTTTTCGGCTTTTTCAAAAATGTGAACACTTTCCTTTTGTTTCATCAATTCTTTCTTGAGTGACTTGTTTTCTTCTCTTAGTTCATCTAAAGCACTAATAAATTCTTCATCATAATTGTCTTCTTTTTCAATTTGTTTTTCTATCTCATTTCCTTCATGGAATTCTATTTCAATATGTCTGTGTTTTTCACAATTAAATCAAAACAACATACCTCTGTTGATTACATACTCTTCATCTTTTGAATCTGTTTGACATGGTGAACATATTTCTTCTTGATCTGTACCTACATCTTCTTTGGAATTTTTTGAATCTGTGATGGGTGAAGAATATATGTCATGTAACTTATCCCAAATTTCTTTGGCTGATGAACAATTACCAACCTTTTCTCTTACTGGATTAGGTAATCCTTCCCAGATGAAATCCATTTCTATTTTGTTATTCTTCTTCAATTCCTTCTTGGCTGCAGTCTTTTCCCTATTTGAACTATCATATCCTGTAATGACTGATAGACAAATATAATGCCCTTATTCTTGTAAAAATAATTTCATCCTTATGCTCCACATCTCATACTTTAAACCATTCTGATCATTAGACAATGGTACTCCATTCTTAGAATAATCCATGATCTCCTTCCAGTGGTTAAACTATTTCCTGAAGGAACCTACTCTGATACCAATTGTTGGATTACTGAGAGGGGCGGTGAATCAGTAATAGAGAAATTCAATCATTTTTAACCACAATATGCAAGTGTTATATCAATGTAGAATTATCATCCAATAGTTGCAGAGTAAATAAACAATGAAAAAATGAGCAATCATACACATACACAGTACACCAATGTTTTTACGTGGAAACCCAAAGCGGGAGAAAACCACATAATGTTTTTTCTTATATGTATTTAATAATTACATTTATTGGAAGCACCAAATTCCTTTGTTTTCCACCTGCAACTGGAAGGAGGCTCCAACCCCCTAGTTTCTCAGGCTACAACCCGAGGGGAGATACAAATCCCCAATTCTCTGGATACAACCAAAAGGAGGCTACAACCCCTTATGTTATCTGGATACAACCAGAAGGTGGATACAACCACATGTCCTTGCCCCATCCAACCTCCCTGACGTAGAAGTAGAATGATGGAACCACTGTCACACTATCAATGTGAGATATATTGTTGTAAACATGTACCAATCAACCTACACCAAACAACCTGTACCAATAAACTGAACCATGCATCAACCATGCATCATCATGTACCTCAACCTGTAATCAACTTGTACCATAAACAAGTGCATCAACCATGCACCAACCTGTACCTCAACATGCACCTCAACCTGTACCATGAACAAGTGCATCAACCATGCACCAAACCTGTACAAACAACATGTCACAACAACCTGTCCAAACAACGTATCACAACCTATCTCATCAATCTTATCAACCAAATAATATCTACTCACCAAGCTCAATCACCAAGACAACTCTCAAATATGTGCATCAACCATTCATAACACAACAACTCATAATCATCACCAAGATCAATATGTTCTTCTAATATTATACCAATACAAGTATGTTACATCATCCATAAACCATGTGTTAACAATAATACTAACAATTGCCTCCAACCATGTACCAAGTATGTACCAATCATGTATCAACTACTCATCAACTATGACTCATCAATATGTGCCAACATCATCAACTATACACCTCATGTATGTGCCAACTCATCAACTGCTTGTCTCAAACATGTACCCAACATTTACCTCAACCAAAATCCCTCATCAATTTCATCATCCAAATATGATTTGTAACTCTGTAATAGAATTGGTGTATAAAATCACATGCCTACAAACCTTCCTTAACTTTAACAACAAGAGACTAGCAATTTCATCAAATTTTACTTTAGTCTCACATGACTAATTTTGGATTAGTCAAAAACCCTAACTTGCAATAATCATAACTATGTACCTGTAATGAATAAATATATGAAAATGGTACACAATGTTATTCAGTGTCTTTTATGAAATTCCTACAGATTTCACTACTTGGAACCTCTCAGAAAATATTTATAGCAAAAATGGAATACCTTGTTGAATTCTAGCTTATTCTAGAGAGCAAAATTGTAGAGCATGCCTCGCACGAAATATTTGTTTAATGGATCTGAAAATTGTACATAGAATATTACAGACTGTACTATAACCAATAAATTTGGTCTTACTGAATTTGGATCTGTTATGAGGAAGTTATGCCATTTTTACCTGAAACACCTATTTTAGACTAGTTTCGGGACTAGCCACAAACCCTATTTTCCACGACGTGTAACTCCAAAAATACAATGACCCACAAGATAAAATTTGTATCACAACTACTTGGATATGTTTCCTCAATGGCCTCCCAATTTCATGGTCTGGATTAGTCTATAAAAAACATTATTGCGAAAACGGTGAGATGACCTGTAAATAACATACCTTAGAAAGCATCATCAAAATAATTTATCCTCCCTTGAATTTCGGCCTTCTTTACTTCACCTTCCCTTTGAAATTCATCTTAGATATCCTTTGGTTACCTTAGTGACCTGTATATATTCAGTATGCTCAAGTGTGATTAAAATTAGATATTATTTCCTCTTATTTATACTTTCATGTAGCTTCCTCAAGGGGTTACCTTTTAACCATCTTAACCCACTTTCCTTATTTTAGGGTAAACCCACTTCTAATTTATCCATTAAATTTATTGTTTAGATAATTTATTTTGTATTCACTTTGAATTATAGTACACTCATCCCTTCACTTTATTATTTACCTTTAAAAATATCTTAAACCAATTTGACTACTTTGACCTTTTGGGGCTTCTAGATGACTCATGAGGGTTCTCCAACTTCACATGGCCATAACTCTCTAACCGTGAGGAGTTATGTGATGTTCCACATACAACTAGAAATGGAATGACATGTACTATCCATATAGAATAGTATTTCCTACAAATATATCAAAACTCATACCATTATCCATCAAACAAACTTGGGTCCATTACCCAAACCTGGGTTCTCCAACTTCTCATGGTCATTACTCTCTAACCGTGAAGAGTTATGTGATGTTCCACATACCATCGAAAATGGAATGATATGTAATATCCATATAGAATAGTATTACCTTCAAATATACTAAACTCATACCATTATACATGAAACAACCTTGGGTCCACTACCCAAACCTTTGTGCTACCGAAATTCGCTACCGGACTTTCTCCAAGGGTTGACATCAATCTACAATATTACTCTCCAATGGTTGAAATCAATGACAACCAAAAATACATACCAAATGTTCATCAACCTAAGCCAACTGTCTGACACAAACAAGTTTTCATATAGTTGGTCATCATCTGGACCAAATTTTCAAGGTAAGGTCCTTTCACCGCCAAATATTTCAAGTTTCTCATTTTACCGAGAAGATCACGGTAGGAAGGAATATTATGCAACATTTTTTCTATGTTTTGGAAAATCAGAAATGTAATGGGATGGGAAGAGTAGGGAAGTTGTAGCAGTAGTAACTAAAAAATTTTGTAATTAGGAAGGTTAATAGTCCACCTTCATGTATAAAATAAGTCCAATGTAACCTGAAAGAGAAAAGGGGGGTTGGAGAACCGAAATTGAGTATTTTATAACTATTTATCATACTCAAACGTGGATAGAGTTTTTTTTTCTTGTTATTGTATTCCTAAAAATGAACTATTTCTTTAAGGGAGAATAATATCAAGCAAATTGATGATTCATTTATTCACTGGTGCACTGTTGGTGATTTTTTTTCTGCAAGTGTTTTCAATTTGTCATTCTTTTCAATTATCATTGTGGAGAATAAATATAAATGGATTGTGAATTCAATTACAAGAACATGTTTATGGTCATATACATGTAAACAAGTATGCAATATGATTTGATTATGTGAAATAAGAACTATTTATGTTTTACACATTGAATTGTACACTTGTAATTGAGTCTTCTTTTGTTAGAATAGGACTGCAATTTCTCATCACTATAGGATTAAATTACCATATTAGAATAGTTTTGCATTTAGTATTTATCCTATCTCAGATGAAAAATTCTCTCTTCTGAGAGAAATTCATTTAGTTAGTGGTCGTTAGGCCCATATACCGATGGTGATTTCTATTCAAATGATAGTGCATCTAATTGGGACCTACCATAAGGAAACTCTCCCTTATGTCGACATCAGGATTTTCATTCACGTTAACAAGATGACACTATAAGGAGGGATAGAAGACAAGTTGATCCCATAGATTCTATTGTGTTAATTGTTTTTTATTAGCAATAGATCCTTCCCAAATCCATTTATCAAGATGCAGTTTTGGTTCTGTACCTCCTAACACTCCTAGAAAGTTGATAGATCTCTGATCATGAATCAAATTCGATGGTGAGGGGAAAATGTTTGTGTTAGAACATATCGTTCAGTTTTATTTATTGTTACTCTCATAATATTTGTCCTGAGGGTTTCATCTAAAAATTGTTTACTCTTACCTTTGAAGGTTGAGTAAAATGTTGGTTGAAACTTTGTCGGCTGCTTCCATCCATACATGGGAACAATTCATGCATGATTTTTTCAATGCCTTTAAGAATTATAATTATGAAGAGTTGTGTGATGAGATACTCAAGATGAATAAGAAACAATAGGAATCCCTGAATGATTTCTCCTTAATATTAAATGAATTATATAAAGGTTTTGTATAGAATATGTGCCTCTTGTTGGTGATTTTCTCCCACATTTAATCTCCTTCTCTAACGAGAAAGACTAACTAGTAGTTAAAATACTTGAATCATATATTGAAACTAGTATACATATCTATTGTAAAGATACATATGGTTTGGTTGAAAAACACTTCAAAAATTTCTTCACATTGGGGGATTTCGATCTAAGGGAACATATTTTTCCGGAGGAATATTATGCATATTATCACCCCTATATCCCTTTGTTTCTCCTTGATACTAAATAACAATACTATGATGAAGATCAATGCTATTCAAATTCCCCTATAAATGATGAGGAAGTAAGTGCAACAAATAATGAGACACTTCGGGTCACACCGATGGTTATGTCAGGTTCTCATTATTTCAATCAATCTTTGACATTGCAAGAAGGGGAAGGAAAAATTATGAAAGAACGTGAAGGGAAATTTTATGATTATGTAGACCCTCCACCAAATTCAGTAACAAAACAAATTGAGTCTGGTTATGATAACCCTATTGATAATACATAATAGTTTTCCCCATATCTCACCAAAAAAATACCAAATGTCTCTCATGGAATCATTGTTTTTTTGAATCCTGGTCTAGCTAGGATCATCCTTGATTCCCCTTGTTTTCTTATCCATGATGATATGTCAATGTCTTGTCCCATTAAAAAATACCATCAACATGTGGAAGTCGATTTTTTACATGTAAAATTCACAAGGGAACGAGAGAGGGATGATTCTAAAACTATTAAAGAAACAAATTAATAGCTCTAGAGTATAACATTGTTTTAAGGAAAAGGTACAATGAAGTTGATTTCTGTCACTTATAACCCTAATTAACATTTAACAAGAAGGTGTCTCTTAGATTTTTTAGTTATACACTCATTTCTCTCAAAATAGCGTATGTTGCAAATCACCCCTATACCTCAACTATGAGTATTCCCTTGATGATATCTTACATCCTCTTGTGAAGCAAAGAAACATTGCCAATCAGGTAACCTAGAAAGAGGGAATGAATATTCAATACATTGCACCTTTTGAGTTGCGACCTCTATCTTACCCTGAGTAGGAGGAAATGGTTCATGGGGAAGATCCTAGTTATCAAGTATCCTACTATTTGGATGTCAACATTTCAAGATCCGAACCATTCATTTACATCCCAACTTTCAAATCTGTGTTCCAAGATGATTATGTCCCTAGAAACAAATTCAACCCTCCTATATTCCTAAATTACTTGTTCACCCATCCTTTTCAAACATCATGTGTTCCAAGATAATTATGTCCCTAGAAACATGTTCAACTCTCCTATATTCCTAAATTACTTGTTCACCCATCCTAACTCTTATGATGATATGTTTGTGCTCAGAGCATCCTATGATTCTATTCTTATAGTCTCTATAGGGATAAAATCTTGTGGGGTGTTATGGGTAACATATGTGGGGGAAAGAGAAAATGAGATTTGGTCCCTTGAATGGACTAACCTTTTTTCCCATCCATATTTTCCACATAATAAAGTAAATTTTGCGACACCTTCTTCTCAGGAGGGAAATTATTTTTCTTTGAAAACGTTTGAAGTCTACAATAAATCCTCTTCATTAGGAAGTAACTTGTTTGAGACCCACACTATTAACGATTACCCTATCTATTTTCATGGTATAGTTCACACCATGCTAGAAGGGAACCCTTGTTGATTGTTTTATGTTAAGGGAAAAATAACCAGCATTTGAGAGAAAATATTGTGGGGAACAAGAAAAAATATCCTTGTTTTTATAGAGGTGGTTCTCCTCTCTTGATATATTGGAAGATTCTTTGTATGTTTGTATATGAATGTAAAGGGTGAGTGATAAATAGAAAAACCTAAAATATCTTCCAAAAAATATATCATTTAGCAGATATATTCATTAAGAACATCATCTTGTTCATGGAAAGAAAAAGAAACAAATATAATTGAAAGAGATTTGTACATAGTTTTATTTTGACATATATTTTCCTTCCTTTTAAAATGTTGTGAACCTAGAATCAACTATTAATTTTCAATATGAAAGAAAATTAAAATGGACAGGTCATCGAAGAAATTTAGATGAGTATTGCATTTTAAACTAAAAAATATTATGATGAGCACAATCTAAAAATATCATACCAAAAAATCTCAAAGTCTGAGAAATCATTAAAGCTATGACCCAAAATAGTTCTCTATAGGAGAAATTGATAGTAATATCCCAAATTAGACAAGTTTAAAAAATGTCTGAAACAAGAGGGATGAAACATCCTCAACAACATTTCAATGACAATTACATAAACTTGAAATACAATATATTATTTTTACAAGCAGGGATTTTTCTCCTTTGGACCTGGAATATCATGAAATGACTGAAGAATTTAGAGACTGATCATATCAAACTCAAATATTCATGTATGGAAACATAAATGAAAAACTCTTTTGATTCCTCAAAACATACTATTTTTGTCACTTTTTCTATCACAACTTTCCTCCAAATCCTATACTTATGAACTAACTTATATCCTATTTTACCCTTTTTTTCCATAAATGTCTTTCTCAACTACAAAACTTGAGTATTGAAGGATATTAGAGGTAAATTGTCCATTTTAAACTAATTTCTATTCTTTCTTATGAAATTTTATTTAATCAGTTATTGTTTTTAATGAGTTTCTACAAAATCTCTAATTTTGTAGCAACTCAAATACAATTATGTTAGCCACTAAAATATTTCTACAAAAAAACCATTGGTCTAAAGGGTTGCACACACTCCAGGATTGAAACATGGCTTGTAGAAGATGACAAATCAATTCCTAAAGCTCGTCCACCTATCATTTCAATCCAACGATCCTCTAGAGTAGCACGAGAGACAAGTCAAACCTGCAATCAACATGTGAACAAGTGGCACATTATGCAAGCCAAGTCTTCCTCAAATCAACATGAGATAGAAAAGGGTTGCATGAGAGAAATTCATGCATCCTGTCATGAATGTTTCCATTACGTCGATGAAAAATTCTATTTCGTATACCCACAAGCTATTAGATCCGATATAAGATGCACACATGTGTTATTTTCTTTGTAAAATATTTTATGAGATCCGTGAGAATTGGATCTATGTGATCTTGTATACAATTAATAAATATTGATTATTAGACCTTCATGAGGGATGAATATATTTGATATCAGACTGTTGTAAAATTGTATTTCTATTTGAAATTAATAGAAGTCTTAGTTAATGTCCACATACATGAGTTATGTATTTTGAGTTTACATAGTCTTGTTTCATACATTCTTTTCTAGTAGCATTCCACGAGCCCGGAAGTCCCCGTGAGGAGGAGTGTGATAATCATTTACTTTCTTGTTGGTATTTATTTGTTATTAAGTTGTGTGATTTATATTTCTGGTCATTGCATTTTCTGCAAAATTTATTAATTTTTGTTTACATAGAAAAACTAACACAACAGACATTAATTGAATAAATGATTATTATTTCAGATGCAATAACTCTCATTGATTTAAATTATTGAAATAATTTAGTTTATGAGTCAATATATTGATGATATTAAGTGTCTAGAATTATTCCTGTGTCTCTATTAATATGTTTCTTCATCATTAGAAATTACTCTGTTCTTTCTGTAGCTAAACATAAACTATGTTTCTGCAACTAAAAAGATAACACTTTTCCTTTTTGCATAAGTAGATAGAATAGAGGATAATACATGAATATACTTTTCATGAACTTCATCAGTCTATGATCCCCAAGTTGATTATTTAATGTAGCAAAGTTCGCCTAATTGGACCGACTGACATTTTTGGCATCATTTCCAAGGAGGTGAAAAAAGGAATTTAGTTTTATTTTTATTTTTTAAATTCATATAGGAATGAATGCATGGGAAAAGAGATGAGAAGAAGAGAAGTAAGAACCTATACATTCACTATAAGTAGAGCTATAGTGATTCTCTCTTAAACCATTTAAATCATGTTAAGTGGAATGCATGAATAGACATAGAGATAATAGAGGTAGATTTACTAGTGGTAGGAGTACACCAACCACCAACTCACCCACTCCATCACATGGTACTGTCAAATCCACACCATAAACTAATCAATCTGCAGGTAGAATTACAAGAGGACGATGATCAAGAAGGATTGTGACTACACAAACAAAAGGAAAATCAAAAGTTGGAGAAGGAATTTCTAAATCAGGAAAACATTCCATCAATATCACAACAAGTTGTCATTCTTCCAACCAAAACCCGAGATGAAGAATTACTCGGTGGTCAGCCTAAAATTGTATTTAAAGAAACCCTATTGCGGAACTAGATTTATCTACTACATCACAAGAGTCTTTACATCTCAGAGAAGAAAACATGTCTGGAATATTTGGTGATTGAGAAGAAGTAAGAGGACCTGGAGGTGGAGAGGCATAAAGACAATAACAACTAGAAAGAGAAGAAAGGCCAGTGGGTACAGGTGCATCAACTGTTGAGGATGAATTTGGATTCCCAATTTTGGATCCAACAGTTGTAGTCCAAATGAAGAACATACCACCTTCATCACTACCCAACTTTCATGGTATGATAACTGAAGAACCACAAAATTTTCTTTTTGAATTTGATATGTTATTTTGTAGATATTATTCTTCTGATGCTCAAAAATTAAAGTTGTTTCCAACCACTCTTGAGGATGTTGCATTACGTTGGTTTATTTTTTTAGGAACAAATACCATAAAAACATGAGATGAGATGAGAAAAATGTTCCTTGTAAAATATCATGATTATTTTTCAAACTAAGGAATGAGAGAGGAAATGTTTAAAATGAAAAAAAAACAAAGAGGAGAGCCTTGAATATTACTTAGAACAATTTCATTATACTATTAAAAGAGAAAGGAAAAATCATCTAGATTTGGATACTCTTAAAGTCATTTTAATTAGAGGAATTAGAGATGAATGGATTGATGTGTTGAATTTAATGGGTAAAGGAGATATTTCTCACCTAACCTATCCGTAAATTTGAGACTTATGCAAGTATATCTCTCAAGGGAAGTCCAAATATGATAAGGGACCTAGGGATGCTATCTCTAGAGTCAACGAATCAGCCACCGGTGGGGTAAGTAGAGCATACATTGGCAATTTATTGGACAATTTTAAAACATACATTCTCATTACTCTTGATTCTCAATTAGACACATTGAAAATTAAGCAAAATGAAGAGGTAGAGGATGCAACATTAACTATTTATTGTCCAAAATGTCAAAAAAATATGTCCTTTACAAGAATTTCCTTTATATAACATTGAACTTGGTGGTATATGTGCAGATAATAATGCTACAGAAAATTGCACATCTCTACTAAGAATCAAAGCAACTTACCAAGAAAATCAAGAAGCTACATAGAAGTTGTGTTTGGTTGCACCAAAAAGATCTTGGCATCTGTTAGCACATAGTGGTGTAGGGGTATTTTTTTTTTAATTTTCTAGGTTTGAATCATAGGGTATTTTTATTTTTCGGTTTGAGTCATGTCTTATGTTAATAAACTATGTTTGATTCTTTCATGAGAAAATAACTTTGACCTTTGTCCATGTAAGAGTCTTGGTGTCATGATAGTGTTAATCGTCATGAAAGAAATAGGGTTCAACATTGGTCATACCCTTAGTCTTAAACTTATCATTATCACATGTCATGTCTAAAAGGGGTGTACAAAGGTTACTTATGTTGTTTTCAACCATTTCAGGGTCAAATCAAGTGTCAAGTCGACTTGTTGCAAACTCACCTGAAAATTCGTAGCATGTCAAGAAAGTACTTCATGCACTAATCACACATTATTATGCCTTGGAAACATGTCAATGGATATATTATTGTTTTCAGTGCCTTTAATTCATTATGTTCTTCAGGTTGGTTTCAAGAAACATGTCTATCAATCTGAATGAAGTGCACTGCCAATTGGTTTGAATTATGGCACTATGAACTGTCTGTAGCAGATGCAGGTGGATTGAATGCTTCCAGGAAAATGCCAATCTAACTCATGAGACAACAGTTAAAGTTTCATATATAACAGGTACCCTTTTTAATGATTGTGCATGCGTTGTCTGAAGGTTTATGGTACTGGATTCTAGTTTCTGTGATTTTTTTGCACTGCAAACTGTTGCATAGTATCTACACTGCAAACTCCTTGCACTGATAAAAAAAACCTACAATATTGGTATCCTAAACCTTGGAAATTTCAAGTTTCCTCCTTTATACTAATAAGATCAATTTGTAGTTATTTCTTGCAGCAGTGACCTTATCCACTACATTTTCTTGATTATGCTACAAACTGTATGTGTTTAAGGCACTGTGAACCCTCTATTTTCTCACTAGATCAAACCCTCCTTGAATGTGCTTCACTCAAGTCTGAGGTTTTATCTCTTTCAAAGTCATTTTCCTTTTCATACTTTGGATTTTGCAAACCTTTCATTAAAACCTAGTAAAAAAAACTATGTGTTGTGGACTCGCGCTGTGAACTCAACCGTGCGCTGTGAATCCTCTATTTCACACAAAATTTCTAGGATTTTTTCCTAACTGCAACCTCACCCAATTTGGGATTTTTTTATTTTCCTCTCATATCCTACTTATATCCTTTTCATTCTCACACTGTTGTTGTACATGAATATTTGATTCAAATAAACCCTAAACTGTGTAAATTATATCAAGAAACCCTAATTTTCCTATCTTCATCACACATCTAATAACAAGCTGATATAAGAGGGTAAATTATTTTCAAAACATATATCATGGACAATCAACAAGGTAAGAAGGTTCAAAAAGGGGGATAAATTGTCAAGGCTGAGACACATGACATGCAACTTATAAATTCTGAACCATTTTTCAAGGAAGCATTTCAGAGAGTGGGTTGCCTGATTTTTTGTGAGAAAGTGCAAAGAGGACATCTTGAGATAGCTAAATAGTTTGCACTCAATTTCAGTGGGACAAAGACTAAGGTGGGCACTAGATTTTGAAATATCTGAGCAATCTATTTTTATAGCCACGAAGATACCTGATTGTGGCAAAAAGTGTTTTAAATCCATGTCTTTGAATTCTAATTTCTCCAAGGAATTCCTAAAACCTGAATATCAAGGAGACAACCTATCCAAGGGAGTTCCAAGAAGTTATATGTTGGAGTATTTTGACAAAATTCTCAAAGCTATTCATAGGTGCTTCACTTGTGAAGGAAGGTTTCGTATGGTTTATCAATCATATCATATTGTTATTACACTTTACTGGGAAAGAATCCATGAACCTCACCTTTTATCTGTTCAAGAGTATTGACAAGATTTCAGATAGGGTTCAATCTAAATATAAGCAAGTGGATACCAGTGTTTTTCACTCTAGTTTAATCAAGATGATAGTATTGGAAGAGTTGAAGAAGACCAATACTGACTAGGAGGTTTTCCTAGTTACATCAATTTTTCAGCTAGATGTTGCTCATACACCACACTAAAAAAGACAAATGCCTACTCCTTTTGAGAAGATTGTGCACTGAGAGTCAAGAAAAAAGAGAAATATGACCAGAGGTGATAAATCCATTCAGTTTACTAATAAAACAGTTGAAGGTGGTCCCTCACAGCTTCCTGATAGAGAAGTTTCTCCTGTGGCAGCAACTACACCTATGGAGATATCATCAAGTAAAATAAGGAGTCTAAAGGGTAAGAAACTTGTATTTTCCCCACCTGTTGCTACAGAAAAGGTCAATCCTAGAAGACCTTTCACCATATCAACAACTAAGCAATAGGTTCATGTGGAAGAGGGTACATCAAAATCCTCAGCTCAACAAAAGGATAAAACTCAGCCTTCCAAGCAACCAATAGATATTATTGAGATCAAATCCTCTTCTCATGAAAGTAATCCTACTTTCAAAAGACTCGGGAGACAACTTAAGGATACAAGAGCTGGAAATGAAAAATTAAAGGAGGAAAACCTGGAGGCCCGAATAAAGTTGAAGAACATGTTAGATTTATATGAAAAACTATTGATAAAGAAATATATTTGGCTAAGATATCTCTACCTCTGCATAGGCATCTTAAGAATGTGTATAGATAGAAGAGAGCTTGCCAAGATGAAATCAAGAAGTTGAAAGAAGAATTGAAACCCTTCAAGGAGCAGGTAGAAAAAACGAATTTGGATATGTTACCTCATGTGGCTACTAGAAGAAGCGCCAGGAAAAGATGAATACATGATATTATTTTTACATCAACATAATTTTTTCCATGGTTAACTTTTATACACATACTTATAACCTGAGTAATGATTTTTTTCTTAAACTAAGGTTACCATATTCATATGACTTTTGCAAAGGTTACTTCATGTTTTAGAAGATTGTAGCAGGTTCTTGAAGGGTTTTTTAACTTTTTTTGCAAGTTTTAAATATTTGAAATCATTTCGGATGTAAAAAATCACCTACACGAAAGTTCACAGCACGTGTTGTCAAAGGCACTGCGAACTGGTTGTTTTAGGATAGTTTGTAGCGCAGGTGATGCGAACTGGGTGTCATGAGGATTTTGAGTTGATGAGGACTGCCAGGTGTCATATTGAGTTTAGATAAGATCTTTAAAGATCAGTTACACATCAAGGGCCACCTGCCTCAAGGATATTCTTGTAGTAAAGCCACATGCATCAAGTTGTCAGCAGTTGCCTTTAATGATGCCAACATTTTTATGGAAAATAACATTCTTGTTACATTTATGTTGTGCACCTGGTGCCACGCATCTCTTAGGCATTGAATCCTATGTAGGAGCTAGGTGGAAAATTGTAGAGATATTTTTTGATGTTTCATTATTTAAAATGCACTGTAACTCTATGAGAAGGTTCAAATGGTTAGAGAGTGAGACTCTTATCTTTTGTTTCAACTGTAACGAAGTTTCCAGATGTATGTATTAGATTCAAGAATCTTTAATAGTGAATGATCAGTTTCCTTTCCTACAATCACATTTGTGTTTCTATCTCACTTTTGATGTTAGTTGTTGATGAATGATTCATCATTATGTGTGTTCCTGACTATAGTAAATGATTTATTGTGTGTAATTCATGCAAGTATGATCAAATTATTCTCTCTTGTTGATTAGGAGGTTCTTATTCAATGAGATTTCTTCTATATGTGTTTCAGAAATACTTGATGTAACATGATGCATGTATCTTATATTCCTTGCTAAGTCTTCCATATTCCTATTGATATCTCTAAATACCTATTTGAAGCTATTCAAATCCTTTCTTGTTGGTGTGTATTTCATGGAGGTTTTGTGTTGATATTATAAATTGAGTATCACACCCATTTTCTACACTTTGAAAACAATTTTATCTTTTCTGATGGGTATTAGGATCACACCTAAAGCAGTCTAGGTGAGACTTCTAGTCCTAACAATATCTAAGAACTTTAGGTATATCTCAATCTCCCTCTCAACAATTCAATCCTTATTATTCTAAAAAACACCCCCAACAGAATTGGACCATTCCTATGCCTTGGAAAGCATGAACACCACAAAAAGTCCAAAATCAACCTTGGAAACAAGGTTTGCAAGGACGTTCCTATGGGACCATGCCTTCTCCTCCTTATCCTATGAAACAACAACACACCCAATACCCTTCACAAAACTAGTATCACCCACAAGTTCAACAACCATACTCCAATCAACCAACACAACCACAAATTTCAAAACCTCAACAACTTCAATTACCATCTAATCAACCTCCAAGATCGACCCAACTACCTGCACAACCTATTTCTAACCCCAATAATAAAATATCTCAACCCGCTTACAACGTTGAGATATAGAATTTTCCCACTAATATGATTACTTCTCTTAGTATATATGACATTCATCTTAGAATAGGAAAAGTACTTCATCAAGATGCACCTATTATTGTTGAAGAACCAATAGAGGAGGAAACTCCTAATTAAACAAACAATAATGATATTCCTAATGCAATAAATCAAACTTCTTCATCTGTAATAAATCAAGCACAATAATCTAGTACTCCACCTTTCCCAGAAAGGTTGATGTTAGAAATTCAAATCACTCAATCTGGATATGATTTATTAGATGAGTTAAAGAATATTTGTATCATAATTCCATTATTGCAAGCAATCAAAGACATTCCAATTTATGCTAAGACAGTAAGGGAATTTTGTATAAAGAAACCATGAAGGAAAATGAAAGACCCACAAACAGTGCAAGTTATTGGTAAATTGGAAGACCTTAGGTCGATTAAAATTTATATGAAAAAGTGTGTTGATCCTGGTAGTCCCATTGAAAAAATTCATATCAATAATGTTACAATAGAAAACACATTAATAGATATAGACGCAACAATAAATGTAATGACAAAAGGTATCATGGATGAATTAAAATTGTTTAATCTTCGTAATATACCCACAATTTTACAATTAGCTAATAGATCAACAATAAAACCAGAAGGTGTATTAGAGGATATAATAGTCTCCTTAAATTCTTGGGAGTACCCTGTAGATTTCATAGTCTTACAACCAAAATATAACTTGGGTGGGCACCCATTAATATTAGGGAGGCCTTGGTTAGCCACAATTGATGCTTTTATCAGTTGTATATTAGGGGGCATGGCAATTACACACAGGGATTCAATTAATAAATTCACTTTATATCCACCTTATAAATATTTAAATGAATTGAAATTTACATGATGCTTTCAAGATAAAAATAATGATGAGGAAGTATTACAACCTGTTTTAACTATTGACAACAAGTTATGAATATGAAGAATGATATCCAGGAAAATCAAATCATTAATTTGATTAATAATGTTGATTTTACTCAATATCATGGGGAGAAGCCTATCTTTGATCATAGGCATATCTTGGACAAATATTTTCAAGAAAATTGTACTATGGATACTTTATCAACAATTTTGGGTTCAATGTATTCTATTAAATCAATATCAGAATCAAGTAAAATAGTTGTTGAAATTTAGCAAGGAAAAACTCTAAATATCAGTTATAAACTTGAAGAATTTCAAAAAGAGAAATTAATCAAGAAAATATAGAAACATTATGGTTCATTTTCATGGGAATACACATATATGTGTGTAATCCACCCTAATACATGTATTCATCATATTTATATAGAGGAAATTTCAAATCCTATCAGTCATCCCTAAAGACGTATGAACCCACTCTTGAAATAAATTGTGAAAGATGAATGACATAAACTACTTAATGTTAATTTCATATATCTAATTTCTCACTGTCAATGGGTATCTCCACTAGTGATTGTTCCTAAGAAAAATGTAAAATGGCGTGTTTGTGTAGATTATAGGGAATTGAAAAGAGAAACCTTAAAATATCATTTACCTCTACCATTTATAGATCATGTTATAGATACATTAGTAGGTAAAAAAACTTCCTTTCTGGATGGGTTTAGTGGTTATAACCAAATTCAAATATCTCCATAGGATCAGGATAAAACAACATTCACATTCCCATGGGGAATACACACTTACAAGTACTACCTTTTGGGTTGTGTAATGCACCTACAACTTTTCAACGTGATGTACTAGGTATATTTTCTAACCTGATTCATGATTGTGTAGAAGTATATATGGATGATTTCAGTGTCTATAGAAATAGTTTTGAGGAAGGATTAGAAAATTTAGAAAAAGTTTTAATTAGATGTCAAGAATATAATTTGGCATTAAGTAATGAGAAATGATTTATGTTACAAATTGAAGGAATTTTTTTGGGTCACTCAATGTCTTCTACATGTATAAAAGTGGATCCAGTAAAGATAGAAGTCATTTCCAAGCTTCCAGTGCCGAAGACCCAAAAAAGATGTCAGAATTATCTTAGGACATGTTATTTACTATAAACGATTCATTGAAAATTTCACAAAAATTGCATCTCCATTGTTCAAACTTCTTACTAAATATAATGATTATTTTTGGAATATTCCTTGCCAAACTGCTTTCAAAAATTTGAAAGAGAACATTTCTTTAGCTCTTGTTTTAAGAATGCCAAATTGGTCCCTCCCATTTCATATATCTACAGATTCCTTTGACACGACTTTAGTAGAAGTGATAGGACAAAAGGAAAATCAAGTATCTTATGCCATTTATTTTGTGAGTAAAAACATGACACCCACTTAATTGAATTATACCGTTACAAAAAAGGAGTTCCTTGCAATAGTGCATGCCGTCAATAAATTTAGGCACTATATTATAGGGTATGATATATTCATCCACATTGATAATTCAACCATTATATACTTAATGAGAAAACCAATTACTAATGGTAGGGTTACCATGTGGCTTCTTGTGTTACGAGAATTTAATATCACTATACTAGATAGACCTAGAATAGAGAATGTAGTTGCATATTTTCTTTCCAAGATTCATAATGAAGGTAAAATAGTTCTTGTTAATGATAATTTTCCTTATGAGCATATTTTTGCAATATCTACTAAATCTCCTTGCTTTGTAGATATTTCTAACTATTTAGCTACAGGAAAATTACCTCAACATCTCTCCACAAAGGAGAAGCAAAAGATCATCAAACTTAGTGCCACTTACTCATGAATTGATGGATAAATTTTTCATACTGGACCTGATAAAATAATTCAAAGATGTGTACGAGAGGATGAAGTATTTGACATATTGAAGGAATGCCACAATGAACCATTGGGGGCCATTTTTTTGATAAAAGAACCATATACAAAGTCCTTCATCTAGGGTATTATTGGCTCACTCTTTTCATAGATTCCAAGAAATAGGTCAAAAGTTTTGAAATTTGTTAGCAGATGGGATGAGCAGTGCAAGCAAACAAAATGCCTCTACAACCCCAGGTACTCATAGAGCCATTTGAAAAATGGGCCTTATATTTTGTGGGACCTATTTTTCCAATGTATAGAAAAAATGTGTATTCTGGTATGTATTGATTGTGTCACTAAATGGGTAGAATCTAAACCTCTTTTGCGTTCTAATGAACAAGTTGTTTTATATTTTTTTATTTGAGGATGTATTTACTCGTTTTGGTGTCCCAAGAAAAATTGTAACAGATCAAGGCATTGATTTGACATCGAAACTTGTCCATAATATCATAGAGAAATATAATATCAAGCATCAGAAGTAATCCCCCTACCATCCATAAGACAATGGGTAGGTGGAGTCCAAAAATACATTTATTGAAGCCATCTTGAAAAATTGTTCAACTACACCATTGCGATTGGGAAAATAGTCTTTCGGAGGAACTTTGGGCATACCGGACCACATGGATGAATACAACTTGGAATACACCATATGATCTTGTGTATCATAAACAATTTTTTCTACCTATTGAGTTCCAAATAAATACTTTCAGGACAACAACCAAAATAGGGATGGATCTTTCTAAAGAATAACAGCAAAGATTAGCACAACTCAATGAATTGGATGAGATTCAACAGGATGAAATTCAACATACCACTATCATCTAGCATAAAAGAATGAAATGGCATGAAAAAATCATCAAAAAGAAGAAATTCAAACTAGGTGAATGGGCTCTCTTATTTGGTTCTAGATTTAAAAAAATTAAAGGGAAGCTCAGTACTCATTGGTTAGGGCCATATGAGATAGAAACAATTTTTTATAATGGATCAGTTAAAATCAAAACTATTGATGAGGAGGGAATTTCCATTCTATTGAATGGGGAATATACTAAGGTGATATCAAAAGCCTTCAAATAGAGAATAATGTGTCCATAATCTTCTTCAACAACCAGAAACAAAGATAGTCAGTAAGGGAAATTCTTCCCTGACTCTTATCTTAGAATGATATATATATATATATATATATATATATATATATATATATAAGTGTAATCTGTGAAAAACGGTTTATTGGCATAGCCGTGTAAGATTTGTTTTTGAAAACTAGAGATCTAGAAGAAAAAATTTGGAAGTTCTTCAAATAAACACAAGATTTCTCCAACTCCTATTCGATTCTAGTTCTTAATCTCTCAACAACAAATTTCTTGTCATCCTGTAAAAAGTCAATTTTTAAAACACTTAGTCAGGTAGATTCGTCCTTTCAGATTTAAAAATCCATATTTCTAGAGGTTTTCATATTTTTTATGGTTTTTCTTAAAAATAAATTCAGTAGTAGTTGCTCGATTGTTCAAGTTTTTCTTCTTGTTTTCATACTTTTACTACTGCAGCATGCTATATTTATTTCATATCAAACATTATAGTTCAATATTCAGAGTACACTGGTAAAAAGGTAATACACAAAGAGTTTATTTCTATAATTTTAGACTTATTTGCACTAAAAAACACTTTCCGCAGCTACTAAAAGTCACATGTAGTTGTTCTTCAAGAAATCGTTAGTCATTAACTTATTTTAAAGACTAGCCTGCAACACTAGATTAGTATGATTTATGAATTTCATGCAAATTGTCATGAAATTCAACTCTTCAGAACATCTTCAACAACAACAACAGATTCAGATCATCTTCAATAGAGTAAACACTTTCACAATATTCTTCAACATTAGCATCCTTCATCTTCAAAATCTTCAGTAGTTATAGAAATTTCTTTCAGAGTATGCAGTAATAAATTCGTCATCTCCCACAATAGAACCAACATTCAAACTTAACTTTGTTCTATCTCTAGCTTCAAAGGTGATCATTTGTACAAGATATAGGTAAAATCAGTAGGTAATAACTCTTTAAATCATCTCTACATTTGGAATTATGAATTGTGCGAAGAATGGGAAAAACTTAGATTCAATACACATTTACTTTGTTTCTCATAAAGTTTATCCTATCCTCTTACCAAATTTCATGAATCCTATAACATCTCTCTAATTACACCTATGAAACCATATCCTAAGTATCTTATTTCTCATAATCAAACACTCTAATTAATGATTACGTATATGCATGTCAAAATTATATTTTGACATGCATTATAATAGAGTGATTGATTGGACTGATAAGGAGATCGAATCATGCAAGAGTGCCACAATAATATGGAATGATGGAACAAAATATAGCATGATCATTTGCATGATTTTGAATTATGAATCTCATCATCACTGAAGTCTCCCAAGTTTTTCTCTTCATTCGTAATTTTTCCATATATTCAGTGTTGTTTTCCCTTTTTCCCTGTGACAAGAGTATTGTTCTATTCGAAATTATTTCTAGCTATGCAAGGTTGAGGTATGGGAATTGTGGTAAGGAATGAACCGATTAGGATTGAAATCCTAGAATCTTATCCAAAATGTCTGAGGCAATTTCAGAGAGTCGATTTTCTACCTTTCTTAGAAAAATTTCAGAGGCACGACATGCAAGTAACTAAAGCTTTTGCATAATCATTTTATGGAACAAAGGCTCGAATTGGCAGCCTCCAACTACAATTTTAAAAACAATTTATTTCACAAGATCCAGGGATACCTCAAGGTGGTGAAAAATGTGTTGGCACAAGGGAAGACCCAGGGTTCAACTCCAAGAGCGCACCAACAAGCCCTAACTACTGGCCCTTTAAGATACACCTGCAAAGCAGATGCAGTCTCACCTGAAGAAGCTATGGGAGGGTTGCAGGACAGAGATTTCTACAACCAAGGGGATTATCAAGTGGATCTAATACTAGAAAAATAAAACATGCATATATCACTTATCAACTTATATCTATTCCATACAACTTATCAGATCTATCACAATATTGCAATAACAATGTATCAAATGGAAAGAATAGAGCATCAATCACACATAACAGAAAATATACGTGGTTCACCCTCTCTCTAGGGATACATCCATAGAACTATGCTTTATGATATATTAAGATGAAAGTATACAGTTCTGATCTACGCTCTTAACCAAAAAATATTCTCTCTTCTTCTCTCGATCTCTCCCCTCCCTGCAGACCCAGCTGCAGGGTTGATCTTCACACCCAACTGAAGATCTTACAATACCAAAAGGCTCTCGTACTCAACTCTTCTCTCTCTCACAACAATAATAACTCATGTCAATATGACTAGATCCCAACAAATCAAACCAACTCTCCTCCCTCATATAGGTTCTTATTTATACATTACAATCATTCACTGACATCCTTAGGTCAAAACCTAGGTTTCAAAAACCCTAGGTGTCTAAAATCCTAGGTCAACTTGACCCGCGTTTTCATGGCTTCGCCATCCTTCCTTTCCTTCCTTCTCACGCGGTGCTCCAAAGCATATAACGATGGATTTTTCCACTTTATGAGTTGTCCAAGATCCTTCTTCCTTGCTTACCTATCATCCTTGATATCCTCATCCAACGACTTGATTTCTCAGACTTTGCTCCGCCTTTTCTGCTCTTTTTCTCACTTCGACCCAGTAACAGTCATTGTATCTTTCACGAAGTTCACATTCCACCTTTTCTTCCTTATTCTTTTCTTACTTCCATAACCAAGGGCCAATAGGCCCCCAAAAATCACCGGTGACTCGTCCCGAGGCACTTCAGATTTGACTCTTCTGTTTTACTTCGACTTCAGACTGCACAATGCAACCTTTGCTTTCTGCTCTATGTCTCCTCTCCTTCCTTGTGCAAACTTTTTTTTTTGTGTCTGGTACCCAATTTCAATTGCACCTGGTACCTAGACCCTTTTTTTTGTGCTTTTACTTGGAGTTTCGAGGCAGGTGGTTGTCGTAGTACAACTTCAACTAGCTCTCGTTCACTAATACTTCCTTCCATTCTCCCTTCAAAGTCTTCAACTGTGCAAATCCTCCTTTTGTAACATAGGCGATCTCATATGGCCCGAGCCAATGCGTTCTAAACTTCCCAGGATGTTTTATGAACTTACTATCATATACCAGTACTAGATCACCTTGTCTAAATACCTTCTTCTTGATGTGCCTGTCATGGTAGGCCTTCTCTCTTTAATTCTGTACTTGTTGATGAAATCCTGCAATGAATCTGTCTTCCTCTAATTCGACCAACTATGCAAGCCTCTCTTGAACAACGTCAGTGTCATCCATATCGGTAAAGGAAGAAATTATTAGGCTTGGTACTAGATATTCCATTGGCACAATGGCTTCGAGACCATAAACCAACTTGAAGGGGGTCTGCATTATTAACTTCTTGCAAGTGGTTCTATAGGCACAAAGTACTGTTGGTACTCTTAAATCCCAGTCATCCCTATTCACACTGCAAATCTTCGTCAACACTATCTCCAAGATTTTTTTGAATGCTTCCACTGTCCCATTTGTTTGTGGATGGTAGGGTGTGCTCTTCTGATGGTGGACTACAAATTCCTCAGTCAAGGCTTCAATGGTTTTATTTATGAAATGTGTGCCTTGATTACTCATAAGGATCTTTGGGCATCCAAACCTGGTTATGATGTCATCAAATATGAAGTGAACAACTTTATTTGCACTACATTCCTTAACTTCTCTTGCTTCGGCCCATTTGGTCAAGTATTTTATTGATGTAATTATGTATCTTGCTCTTGTACGCTTTCCTAGTGGGTTTATAGGTCCCACAAAGTTAATGGCCCATTTCTCAAATGCTTGTTGGGTTAGTTGTGGTGCTAGTGGCATTTCATCTCTTCTGGATGGTTTCCAAACTCTTTGGCATACATCGGAGGCTCTGTAATAGTCTTTAGCATCTCTGTGTAAGGTAGTCCACCAAAGGCCAGCTCTAAGCACCTTTTGTGTATTTTCTTTCCCTGCGTAATGTCCTCCTGTGATTCCTTCATGAGATTCTGCAAGGATCATCGGTTGTTCTGCCTCCATAACATATCTTCTCAATATCTCATCAAGTCCCATCTTGTATAGTTTTCTAGCTATAAGTGAAAAGTCTACAACGCTAACTACTAGTTGTTTCTTCTAAGGGATTGTTTACTCACTAGGTTCCATTCCTGTTGACAGGAACTGGACTATCTTTGCGAAGTGGTCATATATCTTTCTAATGGCCAATAGTTGTGCATATGGCAGTGTATCCTCCAAATTGGTCGACTCTTCACCATGTTCCAACCTTGACAAGTGATCAGGAGCCTTGTTCATTCTTCCTAGTTTGATTATGATCTCAAAGTCATATTCCTGAAATAGAAGAATCCATCTGCAGATTCTTCCCCCCAACACTGGATTTTTGACTAGGTATTTCAGTGCAGAGTGATCAGTAAACATTTTAAAGTGCCCTCCCAACAAATAGTGGTGAAATTTCTGCAGCTCATACACCATGGCTAACCCTTCTCTCTCAGTGGTGGTGTAGTTGACCTCTGTAGTTGATAGCTTCCTGCTAGAAAAAGCTAATGGATGGTCAATATCTCCTTCACCCAGTTGTGCTAACACAACTCCTAATTCAATAGAATATGCATTGACATGTACATGAAACTCCTTGGTCCAATCTGGGAAAACCAGAATGGGCGCAGTGACCATATTTTGTTTCAATCTGTCGAATCTCTGTTGGCATTCTTTTTTCCAACTAAACTGACAATCCTTCTTCAAAAGCTTCTCTATGGGTGTCGTAATCTGGGAATATCATTTAATGAACTTCTTGTAATATCTTGTGTGTCCCAACGCAGTGCGCAGCTATTTGACTAAAGTAGGAGGGGGTAGATCAACTATAATGGAAATTTTAGATGGGTCGACCAGCAATCCCTGCTTGCATACAATATGACCTAACAACACTCCAAATGGTGAGAAGAAGATGCATTTATTCAGATTCAAGGCAATTTGACACTGCCTGCATTTATCCAACATTATCCTTACACATTCAATATGATTTTTCAATAAGCTAAAAACAGTCCAATCATCAAAATATGCTTCTAGAAATTTATGCAAGAACTCCTTGAATGCTTCAACCACCACCCTGGAAAATATGGTTGGGGAATTCTTCAATCCAAATGGCATCACTGTATACTGATAGGATCCCCATTTTTTTGCAAATGTGGTCTTGTGGAGATCTTGCTTGGCAATCTGGATCTAATGGTATCCTGAAAATCCATCTGTAAAAGAGTATACTTCCTGGCCTCCAACATTATCTAACACTTTGTCAGTGAATGGCGTAGGGAAGGGGTCATGTAAACATGCATCGTTCAGCTTTCTGAGATCTACGTAGATCCTAATCTCTCCTGTCTTATTATCTTGTACCACCATAGGGCTAATCCACTCTGATTCCTCCACAGGTTCTATAATCCCAGCTTCTAGCATTCTGTCAAGCTCAATCTTTACTTTCTCCTTATATTTAGGGTTCAATCTGTAGGGTCTTTGTTTGACTGGTCTTGCATCTGGTTTCAAAGGGATCCTCATCTCTCCCATAGGCCCTTTGATTCCCTTCATATCAGTTAACTTGGTTGGAAACAAGTCATGATACTCGTGCAGTAGTTCTGTGATCTTGTCAATGGTATAAGCATCCCAATAATCTCTGACATTTGCAAGCTTCAATGTCCCCTCGGTTCCAATATTGAATTTTTTAATCTTGATGGGTTGTCCAATGAATGGTAGCTCAACTGCAGGTCCTTCCACATCTCTCTGGCCTTCTGTTTCTACGATGTTCAACTTCCTCAAATCATCGTCTTCATCAGCATTGATGTTGTAACAGCCTTGTAGTTTGTGGAGAGGCACAGTCCATTCATCCTCTTCTTGTTCCAAAGGAAGGCTAGATCCCTCCTTGAATACTTTCTGTCTCACAATCTGTAATTCCTGATCTACTAAAGGTTATTGACTTTCAAATAAGAAGGTGGTTATAAAATCTTGAGTCATACCTTTCCAATCTATAGTGATGAGGCACAACTCTGCTTGAAGGTACCAATTGATAGGTGCTGTGTCCAGTGTGTTAATGAATTTGTGCACCCAGTGTTCTTGAGGAATGTTTCTCTAGGCTTCCTCCCAGCTACGCAAATGGTCCTTTGGGTAGTTTCGACCTGTGTACCGAACATCACAACCTTCTACTTGTGCTAAGAATCATGTTGTCATCAAAGTACGACATTATATTCAGTCTGTAATATTTCTTTTATGTGTCCCCCACCATATTGCTAAGGTTGCTTTCAGGGCCTCATCCATTGCCAAAAATCTTTGTTGCATTGGTACACTTTCTTCAAAGTTCAACAAGAAAGTTTCTAAAGGATTCATACCATCAAAGGTGGGTAATTTACTTACTATTGTGTTGATCCAACGAACTTCTCTAGTTAATATAGCACATCTTCTTGCAGATACCTCATACATTTTATTCTACCAGTTCTCCAATGCTTCTTCTAAGTCTAATGAACATGCGTTGTCACTTCGCCAGCTTAGGTTTCCATCGTCAGTAGGATTAATGTAATCTTGTTGTCTAGCTATTAATTTGTATATGTTTTCCAGTTCATATGTGCGCTCTTCCTCCCTGATGGGTTTTGTGTATTGTTGACCTTCATATGGATCTAAAGGCGCAATGAACCTAAGTCCATCTCTTTCAAATGTCATTCATCTTTTCTTTAAATCAACCACAGTGGAATTATTGAAAGCCCAATCAATTCCTAATAGCACAGGGTAAGGACATCTATCATCAACTATCTCAATTACCTCAAAATCTAAAAATGTTCTTACTTCGTTGATGTCCACAGGGACATGTTCCAGTCTACCAAAGGGGCTTACAGCTTGTTGATTATCCATCTTGAGTCTAATAGGGGAATAGATCAACCTCGGTTTTCCCATCAGTGCCCAAGTTTGCTTCGTCGTGACATTGACCTCTGACCCTAAGTCAAGGACCACATAGTCTATATCATACTCTCCTATTTGAGCATTTAAGTGTAACTCCTTATTTTTTCTTCTCTTCTTAGCAATTTTTTGTACTTCCCTATTCATTAAGGGGTCTATCTTTCCTAGCTCATACTGTCTGATTAAATTATGTAACTCTTGTAAAACACTTTCATCCTAAATCAACTTAATGAAAGTATATAAAAATTCCATGAGCTTGCTTACCTCTTTTCCTTCTCTTGGCGAAGCAAACTGATCAAATGCCTAAGGAAGTCCATATTCTCTACTTATGGTTGTGTCTTTGATGAAGAACCTTGGTCTCCTTTGAAATCTTTTCTTGCCTCCTCAAATATTTGTCTTTCCTTCTTTGCATCAAAATTTTGGATCTTCTCTGCAGCTTTCCTAATTCCTGAATCTTTTGTAGTCTTCCCTTAGGTCATTATGTCATCTCCTGTAACAAGGCCTCCTCTAGTAATAATAATGACTCTAGGGTCTTCTCCACGTGATTCATCATATATCATTTTCACTTGTGGGTTTTGTTGAGGTCCTCGTCTCTCCTGAAGCTTAGCTAGCAATGCTGGACATTCTTCAATAACATGCTTGAAGGAGTTGCAATAGCTGCAAGTAGTGCAAGGGTTCTGAAAATACCTTGACAAGTGTCCTAGTTGTGCATAGTTATAACAGATGATCTGTCCTCGGCCTTGACCCATACCTCCTCCTCCTCCCCATCCTCTGAATCCACCGCGAGGATTGAAGTTTCCTCTCCCAGGGGAGTTATATTGCGTAGTGTTTCCTTCTTGTTGTACTTTTCCTTGAATTTTTTATACGTATCTTGACCTTTCATGCATGAGATCGTAATCCCTACAATCCCTATCGTGATGTCCCGTGGACTTATAGAACATGCAATACAATTTTGTAGGAGTTTGAACATACTTTTGCATGTAATAGCACTCACCAGGGCGATGTCTATTTCAGCATACCTCGCACCAAGGTAAGGTGACTTTCTTCAAAGGGCTCGGAGCTCCAGAGGCCAAGTATTCATGGAATAGGGGACAATGTTTCTTGTCATGGCCCTCTGATCTGCATCTAATACACCAGATTTCTTCTCTTTTATATTTTCCCTTGTCTTTCTTCATATCTTCGACCTGCAGAGACAAACTAGTTAGCTGACTCAAGATTTGACTCATACCTGAGTTGGATTCTCCCATAGGGGTTGATTCTAGCTTCATGGAGATCTCCAGGGCCTCAGCCTACGAAGCAATATTTTGTTGCATCAAAGGAGCTCTAATGTGTGGTAACAAGGCAACAATGAAACACTCTTTTCTCTGCTCATCCAGTATCTGAAAAGTCAATCGGCTTGTTAAGGTCTTAAATCTCTGGTCGAATTCCTAGACAGGATTGGCTACCTTATGTTTGGTCTCTTTCATCTCTATAATACATTGTGATTTCGACTTGGGTTTCTTGAACTCCGCAATCAATGCATTCTTGATCTCGTTCAACGACTTAGGCTGTGCAAGTCCTTGGACAAGCTTCATGTACCATCTTAGTGCGCGATCCTAAAGGGTAGTACTAAACTGGGTTCTTTTAATAGCTTCATTAGTGACATTTTTAATATTCCATTCATATTCACACAGAAACCAGTGTTGATCAAGATCTTCATATCCATCTTCCCTAAAGATAGGGAGTCTCATCTCATCTTCCATAGATCTTCCTAGGTTTCCTGTATGAGTATGTGGTGGACTACTAGTAATAGTACTATGAATGGTCTGGTAACTCAGATTACTCTGATTGCTTAATGTTGTTGAACCAACAAGAGTATTAATAGTACTTACTTCAATAGTCTGTACAGTTTCTGAGGTTTTTGGCTCGTCCCGACGAGGTTCTTCAACTTCCTCTTCCTATGCCCTAGCGGGTTCTTAATGCTCTTCATCCGTCAGATCTGCCTCTTCTCCACTGTAGAAACCCTCTTCCTTGTAGTTTTCCTTGAACAGGTTCGCAAGATGAACTTCTCTGAACACTCTCCCATTGTGCATATGTCCAGCCTTTGTGTCACTGTCGTTGTCTGAATTCTTGAACATTAGCCTCTTTAAGTCCGATCGATCTACTGTATCTTCAATATGTTCTTCTCATGCAATAGCACCTTGATTCTCAGCTTCAGAAAATGTAAAAATTTTCCTCTGGGTCCCTTGAAGAAATATCTCTCATCTTGGCTATATGACTCTACTCTATCAACAAAAAACTCGGTGATGTACCCTCCAATGGTGCTATCAAACCAGTGATATAATGCTCTTTACACAGCTTTGTCAACTCTCTTGACCTTCTTAATCAGCGTTGACGTCCAAACTACAGGAGGTCTGGATCTGACCTCAAACTGGGTATCTTCCAACCTAGCTAACCACTCATATAGCTCCTAATGGATTCCTCCAAAGAATATCTTGTGTATATCAGTAAAAATATGTCTCTCTAACCAATCCTCTATACTAATATTAGGGTTCTTGTTCTGGGCTTCAGTGAAGTCCTTTTCTTGATCCTCTAACCACTTTTGAATCTCTATCTTTGATGGAAACCACCTTGACATTCCCTCACGAAGATTCCAGTCCCGACAACAGAACCATTTGTTGGCACAAGGGTAGACCCAGGGTTCAGCTCCAAGAGCGCACCAACAAGCCATAACTATTGTCCCTTTCGGCTACACCTGAGAAGCAGATGCAGTCTCACCCGAAGCAACTATGGGGGGGTTGCAGGACAGAGATGTCTAATTGTTGATGGGCGAAATTGACCGCTCGTCAAATGGAGGAGTGAATCTGGTCCGGGGTTGTCTAAATAACCCAAGTCATTTGGATTAATCCACTCCGACGGGTTTAGCGCTCCGTTGGCTGATCTAAGTCCTAGGAAAGTGAAAAAACTAAACTGAAGAAACTAACTGAAAGAAAAACAAACAACTGCTGAAAACTATATACAATCTAGAATGTATTTATAGTTTTACTAACTAACAGAATAATAGTTCTACCTATTAAATATACAGTGTATCGATATATTTATATTTCTATTATATGTACAGTATTCACAAAATGCAATTTTTTTATCGAAAACCTACGAAAATCATATATGAATTGACAACAAAGCTATTGTTTAGTATTTTTTATTTTTTATAACTTTTATCAACAGGAAATGAAATGGCAGTTATATATCTGAGAAATAAAAATAACAATTTGTACTATGTATCCAAACTACAACAAATTCTTATATTAATTAACTAATAGAATGCTACTAACAAATTAACCTGTAATCGCATATCCATATGTGTCCTGTGCATAGCATCTACGTTTGTTGTTTGATGAGGCCAACCCACACCAAATTTTCCCAATGATTTTCGTAAACGCGAAGCAGTAACGCTTTGAATGCTAGTGACAAAACAAATAAGATATGTAGCAACAACAATTTATCATTTGACAAACGATCATATTAAGATAAATCTGAGTATGACAATTTGTATATAATTGCTCCTTGGATAGAGAAGATCAACCTTCAAATAATCAAATGTAAATAGATCAATTGCTATATATAAAATGAGAGACATAAAATACGGACACTATTTAAATCCCATCACATCAACCTGTAACAAATTATGATATCTAAAGTAGTCAAAAATTTGATTACAAATTGAAATGAACAAAACTTGAACAAAAATATGATATATTGAAGCTAAAGCTGTGCAAATATCCACTTTCGTTCAAGTCTGATAATCGAAAATCCATAGTTTCTTCTCCCAAGCAGCGATGGTCCTTGTTTACAAAATAATACATTTATAGAGGCCACGGGATCAAAACATTCCTTGTGGAAATTATCAAAACTGTTGCAAAAATTATGGGAATACAATCTCCCAAATTCCTATTTCTATCTAAAACCAACAGCCTAATCTAAAACCATGTAAAGAAATAGCATGTTCAGAGATGCCACTAGTGATCCAATCTCATTTATAATTCATATGTACCTAAAACCGCACAAGAATACATGATTTCAGATTGCATTTTATTTGTAAAATCAACAAATTTGAATTTAGGTAACTAGCTACAGAATCTCACGATTCTGTTAGCTAGTTATAATTATAAACAAAATCGTGTGGTATCAATTCAATCATAACAGAATTAGATGCAATTTGATCAAATAAATCTTATATGCTAATTCAAAATGAAACAAAATCGTCCTAAAATTACTTTAAAAAAAAAAACATACCTCGAGTTCAGGGATTTTAATCTAGTTATTTTCGAATTGATAATGGCAGTGGCCGCCTCCACGTTTTTAAAGACAACAGAGCTTGTGGATGTATAACTTGTTGAAAGACTTCTTGAAAATCTTTGGATTGATCAAGGGTTCATATAAGGCTGAGGCACAAGGCTGGATGGGTGAGAGGGGTTATGAGGCACAGGCCTGGAGAAGTCACAAATGTTTCAACACTTGCAACCAGATCAAAACGCACCTTTTAGCCACATAGAAAATTTGAGATTTGACCTCTAAAATATGAGCTATATCTCTGTAATGACCCAATTTCTGAGGAAACCTTCGGTGATGAAGGTAAAAGGGGTCATTTTGGTTCTCGGTTTTCAAGGGTTTGATCTAATTCAAAACTGTTTGCTCAGAATTGCTCACGCAAAAACGTGTCTCTGGGAGGCAATTACGGGGTTAGCCTAAGAAGTCTTCTCTGGCATTATCAAACAATAACAAATTATGGACACCGTTGGGTTCAATTATCACTACAGGATCCATGGCTAACAACAAGAAATCAACAGGGTATTCGGCGATAGGGTTTGACAGAAAAGAAACGGAGCCATTTGCCCTGAGCTTGCCCAACACAATGCAAAGGCAGCAAGGGTGGAGCATTAATGTTATGCGTGTGAGGATAGTGGTGTAGATCGAGGCCATGCACTAACATCATATCAGGCTATACTTGGAAAGACACCTTGGTGTAATAAAACTCATAACAGTTTTAAACCAATATATGCATACCCAAAAATTCGATCAATATGTCAAATAGACAATTGCCTATCCATGATTTGATCAATAAAATCGATATGTCAAATAAACCATTACATCAAAGATTTTATAAATCAAAACCACATTAACAATAATCAAATGCATAAATAGGTGGTGTTTTGATACATATGTAACCAATGGTGTGTTTGAGGCCAAGGAGTTATAACCATGTAAACAATTAGGTTCATGCTAAACCAAGTAAACATTAACCCTTTGATGTAATCACATGAATTCCAACTGTGGGTTTTCACGCTTGTAGTCGTGAAAACGAAAATGAAAAGAAGGTATGCAAAAAGCAGAGGATAATGGTGTCGTTTAATGAGAAAATTTGCGACGAGTAATGAGGGTTTAAAAACCCTGTGTGGGCAGCTTGTAAAAAAGATAGAGATTAATATGGTTGCCAACACTATTGTAATGTACCTCATATTTACCATAAAAAAAAATAGTTTATCTGTCTTCTATAAAATTTCATGGTGGAAGAAAGGATCCTATTCATACAACTCTGATGTCAACTTGGTTACGAAAAATCTGTAATAAAACCTAGCTATAAAAATCTATTATAAACATCTTGCTACAACTCCTAATTTCAACTCACCACAAGATATCCTATTTATATCATCTTACTTAATCACAAGTAGAAAGGTTATAATAAAATATCCCAAGGCTTTAACAAATCCCCTTCATCCTTTGTTCTTTACCCATATGCGTATAGGACTACGTATATAAGTGTGGTCTTATAACTCATGCTAAAAACTCGTCTTTAAAATAAGGTTCTATATTCACGCACAAGTCCACATGTTGATTTTAACCCTAGGAATCTTTAACTAGATTTCTATCCATAAAAGTCATGGTGTCGAGTTTGTACACCGGACAACTAACATAACTACCGAGTCTCGGTTATTTAGTGGTTCTTAGAACCGGTGGTTGATCGTAGTGAAGTAATTAACCCAAAAATCCATTGGGAAGATGACAACTAGAATCGAACTGCTAACTCAAGCTAACATAGAGGGTATGAAAAGGTTTTAACTTCCATCGGATTATGAAGGTGTGAAATCATGACATTCCTTAAGTGGAAGAGATGGTTCACTGTCATAATAGTTAAGTCTCTGGAACTTCATTAATGGTAGCCCTGCTAATCTCATTGAATTCGTCTAGCTCTAAACCCGAAGTGTCACGCTGACCCTGTCATCGTCACATGGCTACCCCATCCTCTGTACTCTCCACATTTATTCTGAGACGACAAGGCACCATTTAGGATTTTGGGTAAACCCACTGTTAGTCATTTCTGAGTTTTTGTTCTTCTACAAAAGGCTTCGTGTATCGCATTTTTTTAGGTGAAGTCTTTAGGGTAAAGGGTGGTTGCTCTATGGATGTAACCAACAACATCGTCCGAAACTCTAGTAAGTTCTTCCTTAAACAAAATCCCCGATATATTAAGTAAGGTGGTGCATTGTTCGGTAATGTTAAGTAATTTGTCACTCCGTTAATCATCGCCGTGTCCTTTCATTCCTGTTGTGTTCTTCTTTTCAGGTAACTTCTTTGTCAATGTTCATCGGAGTCTTTCAGAGTTAAGGTTTCTTAATAGTATATAGTTTATATGATAGGAATGGTTGTGTATTTCTTAGGTATCGACTTTACCTTCCTTAGGTATTCTGGCCTTCAGGACTGTAAGGAATGTCGCTTACCTTACACCGCTCTAGAACCTTGAGTATTTATTTTAGTTGTAGTTACATTCCTTTGGTCTTGTATACATCACCCCTCAAATAGATAATAAGCTTGTGTTTATAGATGAAGGGTAAAATTCCCAAGAAAGGATTTCACGGTGAAAAGCATAGAGCGTAGAATATGATTCATCGTGATTTCTCATTGTTCCTATTTTATTCCTCTTTAAAGAATCTCGAGGAGGTATGTCGACCCTGTGAGTAGTTCACTGAAGAGAGACTCTTTCTGTTTGGGTAGTGTAATACTTTACCTTTTAATTAATTTCCCTTGTGATGGATGGAATCGTCCTTCTGTAGATTTACCAGATCCTCTACTGGTTCTTACCCTTGTTATTTGATTTAATTTCTTCTATTTTTGTGATGCCTTGAACATTTTATTGGGAGTCTTATGGAATATAGAATTTTGAATTTATATTGAAATCCATATCACCTTGATGGGAGGTGATTAATCCCCATCACCATAGTGCAACGACTCTATTTTATTGTTGATTATAGTTATTCGCTACAGTTTTGGTTCAAGAATGTTTTAAGAAGATTTCTTTAATAATTTCTTTGTGAAATTTCTATACTATTGTTTCGGCTTCTTCTTATGGCGTATTTGTACAATCTACAAGTTAAGGGTTTCACTATTGATTATTTACTAGTAAGAGAGAATATTATGAGATTGTTACCGTCACTAATGATGGGCCTTTTTTATGCAAGGACTCATCAGATACTTGTTGCACCTTCCTCCCTCGACTCGGACATCCATTTGGAAAGAAAGTGATGGGGCAAGGATTTGAGCTCGCGCATCATAATATAAGTGTCTCGTTGTTTAATGTTTACCCTGCTATTGCAACTTCTTTTCTTCTGTTACTTATTACTCAAATAAAGGGTAAAGTTTTCATGGTTTTGTTTTTCCTTTGCAGGTTTTCCCACCTATGAAAGTCTCGGATTCCAACCTCTTCCTTTGGCGCAAAAGGTATTCGGGTTCCGAACCCATCATATCTCAGGATAACTCTACAAGTTCTATAATAATCCAGAGGGGATCGTTCACTTCAACTAGTTATGTTATAAATAAATAAATAAATTGACTTTTGAAATGGTTTGTTGAGGAAATCATTGGGGTTGTTTCCATTTCTAGCATAATGCCCATATTTGTACAAATATTAAATCAGTAACTTTGATATTAGATCTGGTCAACTATGTAATACAATTTCCTATTTATTTAATAAAAGGCGATCCTGGCCGAAATTATTCGGACTGACGATTTGTATCAAAGTGAGTCTGTCATTCTATTTTGAATACTGAACTTGTTAATTAGATGGGAATTAATGAAGCCTATACAACTCGACTCTGTCTTGTGCCATTTTCCTATTTTGTTACAGAAAGAAAGAAAAAGTTTCCCAGAATTAAATAATGGAGTTACTGATACTATTTGTTCTATGGTATTTGAATCATATAAAAAAAATGCATCGGTTGTTGCTTTTGACTAAAATATTTTAACTCTGCATTTGATTTATAGATATGGTTACATGTATGTTGGAATTTTATCATGCATATAGTAACGGGTCTCTCTCTCTCTCTCTCTCTCTCTCTCTCTCTCTCTCTCTCTCTCTCTCTCTCTCTCTATATATATATATATATATATATATATATATATATATATATATATTTATACATATAAATATATGTATATTTATACATATAAATATATGTATTTTCTTATGTAGACATTAGATTCTGGATTTCATTATAATATCTCCAATTAGACATAGGCTTTCCTATACATGTTATATATAGTTTACATTCGGTTCGTGCCTAGATAGTTCTATATTAGGAAGTTCGATGTAAAGGAAATTCCCTATAGTTACCTCTGTATAGAAGAACTCTAATTACAAAAAATGCTTACTTCCAGATCCAAAACCATTTGACTGTCATAACATAACAAAATAAAATGAACAAATTTCTAACTTTTGTACAAAATCTAACCAATCATAAAGAGTTGCTCAAAAATTGATTTATAAGCTATTTTATCAGCCTCTGGGCTTCACACATTTTTATAATCGAACATATTTCGTCCGGGTTATTGTATCCATACAAAATTTAATGGCTGGGCTACAACTGTAACAAATCCATTCCACAGTGATGGAAAATAATTCAATACAAGTTCAATAACACATTACATCAGATATACAATCATTCAAACAGAGAAGGAAAATATTACATATCTGAACCAATTTGCGGGAAGACAAAGGGAATAACCATGTTCCTCCCAACCGAAGAATAAGGTAGCCAAATCACTTTCTCAATTCACCCCTAGCCCGACCATGAGTGCATGAGGGAAAACTTGGAATATTATCTTCAACAATGTCCTTCCCTTCTCTTCGCCCTCTCCTTGCCTCACACTTAAAAATTAGTGTTCATAACAACAAGTGCATAGAAAATTCCTCCTTCCATCATACTAGGCAACATCCTACCTCCTCACATATGCTATATATCAAAACAAATCATTTTTTTCCTAGGTCTTTTTACCTCCCTTGGGAATTTTCACAGCTTTCTAAATCCCTGATTTTCAAGGGCTGCCAATGGCCAAATCCCTGATTTTCCACTTGCACAATCAACCCAGAGGTAGTTCCAACATGTTCCCCACTCATGGAGTCATGGTTAGCTGAATTTAATATGGTTGTTCCATTTGTCCTCCTAAAATAATTAAAACAATATTCTGTTTACATACAAGTGTCATGGTCAAATAGTTAGTTGGGTCAAATCAGGTCTCTACCCAACATTCATAATAATTAATTACAATTTATCAAATTTGAAATTCGGAATTGCCATAAATGGCAAAAATTTTCCAAATTCGAATTTACCAAAAATAGAATAATTCTCTAACAATTTTTTTGAATTTCAAAAATACTTTATTTTTGGGGATATCACATCCTTTCCCCCTTCAGTAAAACACTGTCCTCAATGTTTGTTCCTTTGTTAGAACAAGATTGGATGATATTTCCACAAATCTTCCTCCAACTCCCAAGTGGCCTCCTCGGGACTAAAGTGCTTCCATTCCACCTTTACCTGAGTGACGACTCTTTCTGAAGTGATATTTCTCTCTAGTCAGAATGCGCAGGGGTTCCGCCTGGAAATCGCCTTCTGGTTCCACCTGCACGAAGTTCCAATCGATCATGTGAGTAGGATCATGAACATAATTTTTCAACAATGATGAATTTTTAGATTAGTTGGAAGTGCAAGATGGTATGCTACGGGTCCAATTCGAGCTAGTATCTCGAAGGGCCCACAAAACCTGGGTGAAAACTTGGCATTGTTCCCGAGTTTGAGTGAACTCTTTCAGGCTTTAACTTTTAAGTACACATGATCTCCCACTTGAAACTCCAAGTGTCTTATTTTCTGGTCCGCATAACTTTTATGTTTGTCCTGGGCCTCCTTCAAGTTTTGTTGTGCTTTTCTTACCATACCTTCCATTTCTTGGAGCATCTCTGGTCCAACCATAAGCCTGTCAACCGGGTTGTCCTAGCTAATTAGAGTTGTACACTTTCTTCCATACAATAACTCGAAGGGGATTAACTTAGCTAAAGTCTCATACCCATTGTTATATGCAAATTCTACCAGGTGTAGGTAGTCTTCCCACTTGCTTGGCTTTGTTCTTACATACATGCGGAGCATATCCTCCACGATTTGGTTCATTCTTTCAGTTTGTCCATCCATTTGTAGATGATAACTTGTACTGAAATTCAAATTAGTATTTATCCCTGCAAATAATTCTTTCCAAAAAGAAGATGTAAATTTTATGTCTCTATCCGAAATCACCATTTTAGGAATACCATGCAGTCTAAAAATTTGTTTCATAAATATTTTAGCGATATTATAGCTTTAAAAGTAGAATTTACAGGAATAAAGTGTGCAGACTTACTTAGTTTATCGATTACAACCATAATAGAGTCATTATGTTTATGAGTTTTAGGAAAACCTGTAGTAAAATCTAGTGATATGGTCTCCCATTTCCATTCTGGCACTGGTAATGGTTGTAGTAGGCTCTAGCCAAGTAATCTGTTGTTTCTCCCTTCATGTTAGGCCAAAAAAATAGTTTTCTAAGTGATGTTATCATTTTCTGGTATCCTGGATGACCAAAATACGGTTTCTTATGCACTTCATCCAAAAATGTTATCTTTAACTCTGCCAAATCTAGTATGTAAAGTTTGTTCTTAAATCGTAACAGTCCATTTTTATCGATACTCAAATTTGGTTTGTTTGAGTTTGATGTAGTGTTTTGTAATTATGTCACTATCTTAGTGTAATTTTCCTCGTTAATACCTATTGTCCTTATTCTCTGTTCTAGATCACTTTTTGCTTTACTGACATTTATTTCAAATATCGCATGGACTCTTCTTCTTAGGGCATATGTTACCTTATTTTCCTTACCCTTCATATGTCTTACCTCAAAGTCGAATTCTCTCAAGAAGGATAGACATCTTGCTTGCCTTGCATTAAGATCTGGCTGACTAAAAAAATATTTCACTCTGCTATTATCTGTCAATAATAGAAATTTTCTACCCATTATGTAGTGTCACCACATTTTTAAGGCATGTATTACTACTACTAATTCCAAGTCATGAGTGACGTAGTTTCGCTCATGCTCCTTTAATTTTTGGGATTCATAACAAATAGTGTGTCCTTATTGAGTTAGGACACCACCTAATCCTTCTTTACTTGCATCAACACAAACAGTAAAGTATTTATCTGGGTCTGTTACCTTTAAAATGGGTGCAGTTGTCAATAATTCCTTCAACTTGTTAAAACTATCTTGACACTTTTGTGACCAATTAAACTTGGTCCCTTTCCTTTGGAATGACGTGATAGGGTAAGCAATTTTGGAAAAACCCTCTATAAATCTACGATAATATCTGGTGATCCCCATGAATGACCATATATGCGCTACATCCTTAGGTATCGGCCATTCCATGATGGCTCTTATTTTCTCAGGGTCGACTACAATGCCTTCTGCAGAAATTACATGTCCTAGGTACTGTACTTTCCTTTGGTAAAAAAACACACTTATCGAATTTAGCGTATAGTTTGTGCTTCCTCAAAGTCTGCATAACTATTCTTAGGTGTTCTTCATGTTCTTCTTCTGTCTTAGAATAGACCATAATATCGTCGATAAATACTAGTACGAACTTGTCCAAGTATTGGTTGAAGACACTGTTCATTAGGCACATAAACATGGCTGGTGCGTTAGTGAGTCCGAAAGGTATGACTACGAATTCGTAGTGTCCATAGCTTGTTCAAAAAGTTTTTTTGTTTATTTTCTCATCTTTTATCCTAACTTGATGATTACCAGATCGTAAATCCAACTTTGAAAATATCTTGGCCCCACCTACTTGATCGAATAGATCATTTATCCTAGGTAAGGGGTATTTGTTCTTAATAGTCATTTTGTTCAATTGTCTATAATTGATACATAGTCTTAGAGTACCGTATTTCTTTTTCACAAAGAGGACTGGTGCTCCCCATGGTGAAACACTCAGTCTGATATACCCTTTGTCTAATAACTCCTGCGATTGTATTTTTAATTCTGTCAATTTTGGTAGACTCATTCGGTAACGTTATTTCGAGATGGGGGCTGAACCAGGTAGTAGGTCTATGGAGAAGTCTATTTCCCTTCTAGGAGGTAATTCAGGTATCTCATCAACAAATACGTCTTTGAATTCCCGCAGGACAACAAATTCTTCCAAGTTGGGCTTATCTTCCTTTTCTAACAGATTTGTTATTTGGATGGTGTAAACTTGACAACCCTTTCTCATGCATTTCTTGAATTGCATTGCTGTGACTTGTATAATTGATACAGGTTTTGGTATACCTTGGGATGTTCTAGTAGTGTCATACTCGTCTTTATAATTAAGTTTCTTTGTATAACAATCTAGAACTTCTTTGTGTTTTTCCGACCAATCCATTCTGATAATCACATCATAAGATCCTAGTGGCAGAATGTTCAGATTTGTTTTTATGTTTTGACCATCTAAACTGAATTCAAAATCAGAAATAAAGTCAACCACTTTCCTTTTAGTTCTTGTTGCTAATTGTACCAGCCATGCTTTTGCATGTTTCATTCTCTTAAGTTTATTTGACTATACTACTCCAGGAGTGATATAACTTAGCGTAGCTCGAGGATCAATTAAAACATAAATTCAGGTGTTATTGATTTTACCTTTGATTTCCACCACAGAAGACTGGTGGTCATCTTGCTAACCATCAACGATTGCATTTATCCGATGCAGGATTCTGCCTACATCACCCACCGTCGAAGCTTCCTACAAATTATGAACAACAGTTCTATTTGATGTGTTTAAACGTGGGCAGTTCCTCCTAAGATGAGGTTCTCCACATTCCCAGCACTTCAATGGTTCACGAGGACTATCCCCAAACTTCTTTGTTCCTATATTTATCGATTTACCACTGCCTTGCGTACTTGGATTATTGGAGTGAAAATCATTTCTAGGAAATCCTTTTGTTGCATTCTGATAAGGAGCCGGCTGGTATCCCTTCTTCAGTTGGTTCATTCGGTCTTTTTTCTTATCCTTCCAAGTTTGGGAAAATCCACCCGTTGTTTGTACTAGTCATAGCACATTCGTGCTTTCCTGAATACTTCACTCAAGGACTTGTGGTTTTCAAACTCAATTATGTCCCTGTAGGACTATGGTAAACATCTTAGGAACCGCTGGATTTTTACCTTTTCCTCCCAGATATAAGGTACGAACCTTAGTAATTCCAGGAATTTGTTTATAAGATCCTCCATGGTCATCTGACCAAGTCGTAACTCATAAAATTCTTTGGTTTTCCTTTCATAGTAGCTTTCAGATAGGTACTGTTTCTTGAAATATTTCTTAAAGTCAGACCACTCCATTTGTTTCTCTTTTAAGACCTTGGCCAATTTCAGATCTTGCCACCAAATGTTGGCTTTTCCTTTCAGATTGTAAATGACCATTCTGACCTTCATATTGCTTGAATAGTTATATATCTGGAAATATTTTTTGATGTCTAATAACCATGCCTCAACTTCCTCTCTTGTTCTAGATTCTCCATCAAAGGTAGCTGGTTTAATTTTCTTAAATTCTCCTTCAAGGTGGTCTACTTGTTTTCTCTTTCTATGTGTTTTTGTTTTGTCCTCAGCTGAGGGTGTACCTTCAGATGATCTATCTCCTTTTTCTGCTTCAGGTCTAGATTTCTTGGAATCCCTCTTTCTAACCTCTTCTTCATTATTATTGTCTTTTGGGCTTTTCTTAGTCACTATATTGTGCAACAGGACTTCATTTATTTCTTGTTGTTCCTACTGAGCTTTCTTCATTTTTTCATTGTCAGCTTTGAAAATCTGTAGCTCGACAATGAGATTCCTCATCATTTCCAAAACTTCAGTAGGTGAGCTTCCATCACTATTCTGTCTCTGATTTTCAGGAAGTCTTTGTTCAGGATTCCCATCGATTCTAATTTCCCCGTCACCCTGTGCTGTCATGTTTAACAAAAAATAGAAAGGTTTTTTGTTTGTAACAATAAAGGTTTATTAGTTTTACATAAATAGAATTATATGCGTAAGTAAATCAGATGGCCATGTTCAAGGTCCAAGTGTTGTAACGTTTTCTCTAATACCATATGTAATGTACCTCATATTTACCATAAAAAAAAAAATTGTTTATCTGCCTTCTATAAAATTTCATGGTGGAAGAAAGGATCCTAGTCATACAACTCTGATGTCAACTCGGTTACAAAAACTCTATAATAAAATTTGGCTATAAAACTCTATTCTAAACATCTTTCTACAACTCCTAATTTCAACTTACCACAAGATATCCTATTTATATCATCTTACTTAATCATGAGTAGAAAGGTTATAAGAAAAGATCCCAAGGATTTAACAAATCCACTTCATCCTTTTTTCTTTACCCATATCCATATAGGACTACGTATATAAGTGTGGTCTTATAACTTATGCTAAAAACTCGTCTTTAACATAAGGTTCTATATTCGCGCACAAGTCCACGTGTTGATTTTAACCCTAGGAAACTTTAACTAGATTTCTATCCATAAAAGTCATGGGGTCGAGTTTGTACACCGGACAACTAACATAACTACCGAGTCTCAGTTATTTAGTGGTTCTTAGAACCGATGGTTGATCATAGTGAAGTAATTAACCCAAAACTCTAGTGGGAAGATGATAACTAGAATCAAACTGTTGACTCAAGCTAACATAGAGGGTATGAAAAGGTTTTAACTTCCGTCGAGTTATGAAGGTGTCAAATCATGACATTCCTTAAGTGGAAGAGATGGTTCACTGTCATAACAGTTAATTCTCTGCAACTTCATTAATGGCAGCCTACTAATCTCATTAAATTTGTCTGGCTCTACACCTAAAGTGTCACGTCGACCCTGTCATCGTCACATGGCTACCCCGTCCTCTGTACTTTCCACATTTATTCTGAGGATACAAGGCGTAATTTAGGGTTTTGGGTAAACCCATTGTTTGTCATTTCTAAGTTTTTGTTCTTCTACGAAAGGCTCCCTGTATCACATTTTTTTTAGGTGAAGTCTGTAGTGTAAAGGGTGGTCACTCCATGGATGTAACCGGCAGCATGGCCCAAAAATCTAATAAGTTATTCCTTAAAAAAATCCCCAATAGATTAAGTAAGGTGGTGCATTGTTTGGAAACATTAAGTAACTTGTCACTCTGTTAATCACCGTTGTATCCTTTCAGTCCTATTATGTTTTTCTTTTCAGGTAACTTATTTATCAATGTTCATCGAAGTCTTTTAGAGTTAAGGATGCTTGATAGTATACGGTTTAGATGATAGGAATGGTTATGTATTTCTTAGGTCTCGGCTTTACCTTCCTTTGGTATTCTGGCCTTCAAGACCATAAGGAATGTCGCTTACCTTACACCACTCCAGAACCTTGAGTCTTTCTTTTGGTTGTAGTTACAGTTCTCTGGTCTTGTATACATCACCCCTCAAATATATAATAAGCTTTCATTTACAGATGAAGGGTAAAAGTCCCAAGAAAGGATTTCACGGTAAAAATCATAGAGCGTAGAATATGCTTCTTCGTGATTTCTCATTGTTCCTATTTTATTCCTCTTTAAAGAATCTCGAGGATGTATGTTAGCCCTGTGAGTAGTTCGCAGAAGAGAGACTCTTTCTATTTGGGTAGTGTAATACTTTACCTTTTAACTAATTTCCCCTGTGATGGATGGAGTTGTCCTTCCGTATATTTACCAGACCCTCTGCTGGTTCTTACCCTTGTTATTTGATTTAATTTCTTATGTTTATGTGATGCCTCGAACAGTTTATTGGGAGTCCTATGGCATATAAAATTTTGAATTTATATTGAAATACCTATCACCTTGATGGGAGGTGATTAATTCCCATCACCGTAGTGCAACGACTCTGTTTTATTGTTGATTATAGTTATACGCTACAGTTTTGGTTCAAGAATTTTTTAAGCAAATTTGTTTAATAAACTCTTTGTGAAATTTCTATACTATTGTTTCAGCTTATTCTTATGGCGTATTTGTACAATCTACAAGTTAGGGGTTTCACTATTGATTATTTATTGGTAAGAGAGAATCTTATGAGATTGTTACCATCACTAATGATGGGCCTTGTTTATGTGAGGAACCATCAGAGACTTATCGTGCCTTCCTCCCTTGACTCAGACATCCATTCGGAAAGAAAGCGATGGGGAAAGGATTCAAGCCCTCACATCATAATATAAGTGTCTCGTTGGTTAACGTTTACCTTGCTATTGCAACTTCTTTTCTTCTATTACTTATTACTCAAATAAAGGCTGAATTTTTCAGGGTTTTGTTTTTCCTTTGTAGGTTTTTCCACCTATGCAAGTCTCGGATTCTCGCCTCTTCCTTTGGCGCAAAATGTATTCAGGTTCCAAACCCATCATATCTCAGGCTAACTCTATAGGTTCTAGAATCATCCAGAGGGGATCGTGCACTTCAACTAGCTCTGTTATAAATAGCTATTTGTTTTTTTACTTCTAAAATGGTTTTTTGAGGAAATCACTGGGGTCGTTTCCATTGTTGGTATAACGCTCATCTTTGTACAAATATTAAATCGGTATCTTTGATATTATATCTAATCAACTATGTAATAAAATTTCCTATTTATTTAATAAAAGGCGATCCTGGCCGAAATTATTCGGAATGACGATTTGTATCAAAGTGAGTCTGTCGTTCGATTTCGAATACTGAACTTGTTAATTAGAAGGGAATTAATGAAGTCTATACAACTCGACTCTGTCTTGTGCCATTTTCCTATTTCATTATAGAAAGGAAGAAAAAGTTTCCCAGAATTAAATAATGGAGTTACTAGTACTATTTGTTCTATTGTATTTGACTCATAAAAAAAAATGCATCGGTTGTTTCTTTTGACTGAAATAGTTTAACTTTGCATTTGATTTATAGATGTGGTTACATGTCTATTGTAATTTTATCATGCATATAGTAACAAGTCTCTCTATATATATTTATACATATAAATATACGTATTTTCTTATGTAGACATTAGATTATGGATTTCATTATAATATCTCCAATTAGACATAGGATTTCCTATAGATGTTATAGATAGTTTACATTTGGTTCGTGCCTAGATAGTTCTATATTAGGAAGTTCGGTGTAAAGGAAATTCCCTATAGTTACCTATGTATAGAAGAACTCTAATTACAGAAAATGCTTACTTCCAAATCCAAAACCATTCAACTGTCATAACATAACAAAATAAAATGAATGAATTTCTAACTTTTGTACAAAATCTAACCAGTCGTAAAGAGCTGCTCAGAAATTGATTTATAATCTATTTTATTAGCCTCTGGGCTTCACACATTTGTATAATCAAACATATTTCATCTAGGTTATTGTATCCGTACATAATTTAATGGCTGGGATACAACGGTAACAAATCCATTCCACAGTGATGGAAAATAATTCAATACAGGTTCAATAACACATTACATCAGATATACAATCATTCAAATAGAGAAGGAAAATATTACATATCTGAACCAATTTGCGGGAAGACAAAGGGAACAACCACGTTCCTCCCAACCATAGAATAAGGCAGCCAAATCACTTGCCCGATTCGCCCCCTAGCCTGACCATGAGTCCATGATGGAAAACTTGGAATCTCCTCTTCAACAATGTCCTTCCCTTCTCTTTGTCCTCTCCTTGCCTCACACTTAAAAATTAGTGTTCATAACAACAAGTGCACATAAAATTCCTCCTTCCAACATACTAGGCAGTGTCCTGCCTCCTCACATATGCTATATATCAAAACAAATCCTTTTTTTCCTAGGTCTTTTTCCCTCCCTTGGGAAATTTCACAACTTTCTAAATCCCTGATTTTCAGGGGCTTCCAATGGCCAAATCCTTGATTTTCCACTTGTAACAATCAGCCCAGAGGTAGTTCCAACATGTTCCCCGCTCATGGAGTCATGGTCAGTGGAATTTAACATGGTTGTTCCATTTGTCCTCCTGCAATAATTAAAACAACATTATGTGTACATACAAGTGTCATAGTCAAATAGTTAGTTGGGTCAAATCAGGTCTCTTCCCAACAGTCATAATAATTAATTACAATTTATCAAATTCGAAATTCGGAATTGCCATAAATGGAAAAGAAATTCCAAATTCGAATTTACCAAATCGGAATAATTCTCTAACAATTTTTTCGAATTTCAAAAATACTTTATTTTGGGGGATATCACATCTAAAACCAAGGGAATTATCAAGTGGATCTAATACTAGAACAATACAACATGCATATATCACTTATCAACTTATATCTATTCCATACATCTTATCATATCTATCACAATATTGCAATAACAATGTATCAAATGGAAAGAATAGAGAATCAATCACACATAACACAAAATATACGTGGTTCACCCTCTCTCTAGGGATACATCCACATAAATGTGCTTTATGATATATTAAGATGAAAGCATACAATTCTGATATGCGCTCTTAACCAGCAGATCTTCTCTCTTCTTCTCTTGATATCTCCTCTCCCTGCGCACCCAGTTGTAGGGTTGATCTTTGCACCCAACTGAAGATCTTATAATACCAGAAGGCTCTCGTACTCAGCTCTTCTCTCTCTCACAACAATAATCACTCATGTCAATACGACTAGATCCCACCAACTTGAACCAACCCTCCTCCCTTATATAGTTTCTTATTTATACATTACAATCACTCACCGACATCCGTAGGTAGAAACCTAGGTGTCAAAAACCCTAGATACCAAAAACCTAGGTTAACTTGACCTGCATTTTCAGGGCTTCACTAGCATGTCTTTCCTTCCTTCTCGCGTGGTTCTCCAAAGCATCTAACAGTTGCTTTTTCCGCTTTCTGAGCTGTCCACGATCTTTCTTCCTTGCTTACGTGTCATCCTCGATCTCCTCATCCAACGGCTTTATTTTTCGGACTTCACTCTTCCTTTTCTGCTCTTTTTCTCACTTCAACCTAGTAACAATCACTGTATCTTTCGCGAAGTTCTCATTCCTCCTTTTCTTCCTTATTCTTTGCTTACTTCCATAACCAAGGGCCAACAAAATGGTTCAAGAATCAGAAGATTAAAGTAGAAATATGGAAACACTTCCTCAAAGACAAAGTTAGAATCAAGCAAGGAAGAATTAGAATCATAATATTGAGGACAAAGTTAAATGAGGTAATAAGTCATATACAATCCTCATCTTCTAGGATAAACATTTTGATTGATGCTTCAGAGAGATTTTAGGAGAAAAAGGGGTTAGAAATTTTGAATTTTTGTTGGAGGAAGTAGAGTACAGTTTTGGTTGCATGAGGACATGCAATACCTTCCATGTGGGGGATATGTTGAGTTCTAAAAATATACTCTTTTTGTCACTTTTTCCATCACAACTTCCCTTCAAAGCTTATACCTATGAATCAACGTATATCCTATTTTACCCTTTTTTGGCATAAATATCTTGCTCGGCTATAGAAGTGGTGCATTACGTGAGCTGGGTCTTCCTCAAATCAACACGAGATAAAACGAGATCACAAGAGAGAAATTCATGCATCGTATCATGAATTTCTCCATTACGTCGATGAAAAATCCTATTTCATATACCCACAAGTTGTTAGATCCAATATAAGATGCCTGCATGTGTTATTTTCTTTGTAAAATAGTTTATGAGTTCCGTGAGAATTTGATCTATGTGATCTTGTGTACAATGTATAAATATTGGTTATCATACCTTCATGAGGGATGAATATTTTTTATAACAAAATACTGTAAAACTGTATTGTTGTTTGAAATTAATATAAGTTATGGTTATTGTGCACATACATGAGTTATATATTTTGAGTTTACAGAGTCCAATTTTATGAGTTCTTTTATAGTGGAAATACCTGAGCCAGGAGGCCCCCCTAAGGAGGAGTGAGCTATTCATTTACTTTCATGTTGGTATTTCTTTGTTATTAAGTCGTACGATTTATATTTTTGGTTATTACATTTTCTGCAAAATTTATTTATTTATGTTTACACATGAAAACTAACACAACAAACATTAATTGAATACATTATTTTTATTTCAGTTGCAAGAACTCTCATTGATTTACATGATTGAAATATTGTGGTTAATGATCTGGTAGATTGATGATGTTAAGTGTATATAATTATTCCCTTGTATTTATTAATTTGTTTCTTCATCATTAGAAATTCCTTTGTTCTTTATGTAGGTGAACATAAACTTTATTTATGTAGCTAAACAGGAAACACTTTTCATTTTTTTCATAAGTATATAGAATAAAGGCTAATACCTGCATATACTTTACATGCACTTCATCAATTTACGATCCTTGAGTTAATGATTTAATGTAGCAACGTTCACCTAATTGAAGTGACTGACAAACCTGATGGAATGAGTCTAGCTGAGAGAAAGATGAAAAGGAAAGTCACGCAAGTTGATTCACAAATATTTGGAGAGGAAAAACTTGCTTCCAGTTGAAGGACCCATGTAGCAAAACTCTCCAATAGCCAATCGCTCTAATGCCAACCTTTTGAATATGCTTGTTCTTATCTTTTTTAATATCTTATTCATCTTCTTGAAACTGATTTTTAGTTAGGATTTTACTTTTTGGTGCAACAAATTAATACTTTTAGTAAATATGAGTTTTTTGTATTTGTGCCAACATCTAGGACCCACTTTAGAAGCTTTGGAATTTCTTTAAATAAATCAATTTCTAAAAATAATTTTTTTTTAAGACTGAAAATACTGTCAAATGTAATTTAATTTTTATGAACTGATAACTAATATTTCAGCAATTGAAACCAATTCCAATGTGTTATTCATCTCTTTACCTTTCTTATGAGCTCTCATTTTCTAAAAATGAACTTCTTGATCAAAAGATATGACCTACAGAAGATGGAGACTCAGCCACCATTGATCTGCCTTCATGGATTTTGAGCCTTAGATTTCCAATTCAAATTATTTATCCCACATGCATTGTGGGGGGTGCTCTTGAAATATTTATATGGAAATTTCATTTCCATATTTTGTGTATGTGAGGTAGAGAGAGCCATATAGCTCCATGTATCTTGTGCATAGCTTATCTTTTGACCGTCACATCATTGCCCAGTCATCATGCCAACTAATTGTCTAGTCATCTCTATCCATCCATATGTCACCCGGGGGTAGGTCCACATCACTACCATGTGTCATCTAGGGATAGGTATTCACTATCACATGTCATTGGGAGGTGTGCCCAAAAACAAAGGGAAACAAACTTAGGATAAGAATTGTTATTGAGAAATAATATTAAAATAAAAGTTTTTACATGAATGCAAAGGTAGGGAAGGTGGTAAAATACTAAGTATTAAGGGAAGTGGATCAAGAGGAGAAATGAAATCATGCAGACCCATCATAATTTAATGAAATTTGATTAATTTTTAGGGAGGAGTTACGTTAAATATGGAACATGGAAATGGAAATAAAATATGGAAAATGGAAATAGAAAAATGAATGTAGAAATGGATAAGTATGGAATATGGAATAGGTTAAGTATGGAGAGTAGAGTGGAAAGAGAGAAATGAATTTGGAATATGGAATAGTTTAATTATGGAGAATGTAACACCCCTTTTCCCCCAACTTGTAATTAATCATTAATTATGATTACCATGCTATGGCATGTGAACAATGTAAATGTATTATTGTTTGAATTTCCAATAATTGATTGTGGGGGTGAAGCGTTGAAGTACTGGCCATGATATCACTAGAGGAAAGAATGGAAAAACTATAAGAGAGGGTTCCTTATGTCAAATGACCCGAAATTTCCTCTTGTTGGGAATAATGAACCCCCTTTGGATCCCAAGGAGAGGAATCAGTTAATGAAGGAAGGACTAGTGGTTGAATACTCAACCACCCCCATGAATGGAAGCATGGTCTGGCTGAGGAGACATGAGTCTATCAGCCCAAAGTACCATAGAGTCCTGTAGACCCAGGATAACCTGAGTTTTCTTCTGACAGAAGGAACTAGATAGGTGGAGAACCATCCTAGGTAAGGCAAGCAGAAAAAGAATAGAGGGCAGATAGTTTAGGGGAGAGAGCACGCATGAGGCTCTGTAGAGAGTGAGAGAGACACCAAACAAGAGTGCATGCACAGAAGGGAATGAACAACCTGGATATGAAGAATAAAAGAGGAGGATCACAATCTTTATTCTGAGGAAGCATCTGATAAACCTCGCAGGGTTATTGTGACACAGAGAGAGTCTCTAAGAAATGGAATAGATTCCCTAGTGATATCATGGCTTGGCACAGGGGTGGACAGAGTGTTAAGAGTGAATTCCTCTGAGCCTACGGTTGGGTGGAAAGGCACACACCCATATTTAGTTAGCTAGATGCAACATGTAATAGATAAGTATTCTCATACTCTGTATAATTGAGTTGTAACAGTAAAAAAAAGTTGGATATCCTATGAATGTTTCAGGAATGTGAATGTTTGCTTGATGGTTAGACTGTGTTCCTTTATTTTTTTTCTTGATTGTGTATTTAAGAAATTAAGGAACTATATAGTTTGTACACGTAAAGGCTCTAGCCCTGTAGTGGCTCAAGTTAGATCAATTGAACTGTGAGTCTGTCGACCTTGGGCACAGTTTCACATATGCATATCAACACTTCCAGTTATTTTGAATCTCATGGAAAAAGGACTCTGTTAAGCTCAAGAGAGTTAGTGCATGTATGCAAAAAGTCTTTGCAAGGTGAGCATAGACCAAGAACCTCTTAATTTCCAGATTATAGTGAACGAGCTCAAGGGGTGCGCATGAGGTTCTTACAGGTCTCAAGCTCTAGAGAAAGAGCACAAAATGCACATCCACGCCTAAGTCCTTTAGAGAAGATGAAGCTCAAGAATGATAGTGATATTTAAGTCTCGAAAGGAAGGATCCCTTCGTTTGGAAGACGAGAAGACGAGATCCATTCGGGAGGAGCCAAGGTTCGTCACAACTATTGGATTTGGAGAAGGAGCACGAGTATTAACCCACCCTTGACTTCTTCAGTCTTCATGAGCTTAGATAAGTTTGAGTATTCATCATAAGGGAGACACATCCTCTGAAGTCATGAAGTCCGAATTTAATCAGGACCGCCCATCAGAAAGGACACGTGTCACCAGATGCCATGGTTCGGGGAGTGGCACTTAGATAGTTTTGAGTCATTTTGTTAACGGGAGGAGGAACTCCCAAAGATTCTCGAATCCACAATAGTCATAGATCTGTGGGTCTACGAGGATAGGCCCTGACCATCATACCTAGTCTATGGTCAACCCAACGTTGACCAACTTTAGGAGTCACGAGGAGTTTTCATCACAAAACTCATGAACGTCGAATTCCTGAAGTAACGAGGGTCGTGGATCTATGGGTCCATGTCGCAAAAACCTTACCATTATATCTAGGATAAGGTTTGTCCTGTGCCAACCAACTTTGAGAGTGATGAGCAGTTTTCACCGCAAAACTCCCAAAGGTCAAAGTCCCTAAGTAATGGGAGTCGTGGATCTATGGATCTACGTGGTCATATCTCAACCATGAGATCTTAGGGATGTTAGAAGGCTTTTAGTCTGGTGTGGCATTGCAAGCCGACATCACCAAGGTGACGTGGAAACATGATCGATGAGCCATGTGTCACCTCGATTTTTTCTTTTCGTAGACCCTATATGCCTATTGGAACGTGACACATGTCACCCTCTGATGAGGCCATGTGTCACCCCTGACCCTCACCGCATGTCATCCCCTAGTATGTGACCTCCTGACCATGCGAATGGTGAAGTCTAGGACTTCGGGAATTCAGGAATTCAACACTCTGGATGATTTGGGGGTGTAGGATTGTGGAAAGTCCTGAAGACCAAAGCCACATGGCAGGCTCATGGGAGTTCAGGAGATAGGAGCTCCGACAGAGCTACGATGTAGTGTCATAGAAAAGGATCGAACATAGAATCCACATGATAGGCTCATGGGAGTTCGAGAGATAGGAAATATGAGAGACTGGGGTCATTAGACCGTATACTCCCAAAAGCATCGAAATTATCCCGTAAGCATATGCGTTAACATGGAGGGAGATCCTTCATCGGATTATTGGTGGATGGATTTCCTCCATAGATTTAGGAGTGTTGGAAGCTTCGGGATCTCTAAGAACTTAGGATGATACATATGATTCAGATCCATGTAGATTCCACGTGGCTCTTGACCAATAAGTTCCCGAAGGACCGTGGAAGGGTATTTCTTCCAATCCTGAGCTCATTTTTAAGCATGAAGACAGTGGTTGGAAAGTCATAATATTAGGTGACCAAGGCTAATATGAGCATGTTGAGAATATTATTGCCGAACGGAAATTATCTGCATAAGTTCCTTGAGTATAAGGATGCAAATTAAAATTTATTTGGTATCATACCCAACAAGATTGAATCATGCTAGTATGTGGCAAAGGAAGCCTATCCTTTCTTGTGGGGAAATGATAGCCAATCCTATAGGAGTGGGATTATGGTAAAGAGCACTAATAGGAATACTTGGATGTGAATGGATTGAAAGGATCTGTAGCATTAATAATTACTTCTTTAGTGAAGTATTAAACCTTGTATATGTGTATGATCCCTCACAATTAGAGGATTGATGGAAATGGTAAGGTCAATTTATTTTAACTATAATGAATGCAATTTTTTGTTGGAATGACCCAGTAAGCAAGTAAAAAGGAACCCTATAGAATTGAGAACAACCTTCATGAAGGTAGAAGTGAAGTGACAAGAGCAGGTTAAAAACCTCATGGTTGTGTTAGGGGAGTGTGTGTCCCTATTAACTTAAGGACGTGTCTATGAAAGAGGAATGAGTCAGGTGACCATTCTCTAAAAAGGGAGAGCATGTGAAACTCTCAAGTTTCGAAGGGAACTGAGAAACAATTTTTTTTTCTAGGTACAGGAATGGTTGGGCAATGTTTTTCTAATCAAGTTGATAAACAAAGTTGTAGAAATATGGAGTGATTGAGTGAGAAATCACAGTAGCCTCCCTTGCTTGGTGGATAGGAAACTAATCTTCCAAAATTCCTATGGAAGGAGGAGAGTGACCTCTGCCCCTGGCTATTGCTGAATAGAAGAAAGAGTTCTAGGTGTAATGGTTAAGACTGATTATGATCTAAAGATCCTCTAGGGTTCTGAACTAGAATACTTAGTAAGTAACATACTTCGAAATTTTATTGGGGCTTTAAGGGAATAGTCCAAAGGTTATTAGACATTAAAATTTATTATAAATAAGGTAAAATGGTTAATTAAATGTTGATCTTGAATGTGGTAAAGGAAGTGTTGGGACACTTCTAGATGCCCAATGGGTCGGATTGACATCCAGTGGTGGATGGTAGCCATATAGATATGGTTTGGTATACTTAAATCGTAGTGAGGGGATCTAGAAAAAGATTTCCTTGATCGAAAGGTTTGTTGATCAAGGCCAGTTGGAAGCTAGATTGGTTGTTTTGTTACCTTGGGCATGGTTATAATTTCCCATATTGTATTTAAGAGTTGGGAAATGTTTTTATGGAAGTTGAGGCAAGAGTGTTTTCTTGCTAGTTGTTATCGTATAGAAAGGGAAACATAGTTATGACTATGTCTGTTAAACTTCCAAGTGGATATCATGTAAATGATTGCAAGTTCTCAACCAAGAGGGAAGGTCAATGTTGAGTATCTCTATGGAACTTGTCATGAGAATGGAAGTAATATCCTTGGGAGAAGGATATGGATGTTGATATGTCCATGAAGGACATGGAAACAGTGCAAGCAATGAGCTTGCATGATGAATGTTTAGCTATGTTTTTATATGTTTGTGTGCATCGGTTTAATGCATTGTGAGGCTTATTGACATGAAGACATATAATAAAACCAATTAGATATAAATTATATTAAAGGTGCGAGTGATACACTTGTATGAATATAAGCATACAAAAGGTACAATGTGACTGCCTTGATGAGTGGAATGTGAGGCAATAATTTTACTTGCCAAAGTTTAATGAATACCATGGATGCATGGTTGACTCCATTCTGAAGAGCCATGAAAGTTTTGTTTTGAATGATAGCTTCAGGGGAATGTGTTACATTCCCTTGGGAGATACTAATATAAATAGATGAAAGAGTAAATGAGCAAGGATGCTCTGTTGTCATGACAAAAGACAACATGATTAATCCTTTGAGGACTGTATGAGAAAAATTGTGAACAATCATAAGTTAAATGATTTATGATTATGCACGTGGTTAAGTGCATCATGAATGTAAGTTAACAAAACAAGAAATATATGTGGAAAAATAATTTGTATGAATAACAAAGATGCATGTTTATATTCCTTATGGAATATTTGGTAAATAATTGAAGATAACTCAAGGTTGAGGGCATCACATATAGAGAAGGATATGCAATAAGGAAGTTGCATGTTGTAGGATTTCCCTGTGGAGGAACTATGTGAGGACTTTGTTAGAATGACATAGTAACAACCTTAATGACTGTCAAGAATTAAGCAATGAGCAACAATCTTATATATATAGACACACACACACACACACACAAGAATCCTGGATTACATTTTGAAAACATCATGTATGGATATAAGACTAATAAAGGAATATTGACCATTATGACAAACTAGAAATATAATGTGCAAGATGCACATGTTCATGATCCATTATGAACAAAATTTTGCTATTAAATAATGATGATGTATCCAAAAAGGTTAGGGTGAGGCCTAACCAAGGATGCTCAATAAAAGAGCAGGAAGATCCCAACAGGGAGTAAATTGCAAAAGAAAACAAAGGGAAAAAGGGAGAACACTTTTCCCACCCTAAGAACTATGAATCACTTACAGAGTTGTAGGTCTTAGATGAGCATTTGTGAGAAAAAGTACAACTGGAAAAGGGAGAATGAATAAATGAGTATGTTTGATTGAATTGTCTTGGTTGAAACCGTGTAAGAAAAGGCAGTGAGGCCTTAGAAATAACTCAGCCAGATTGAAAGTCTCAGGCTGTGTAGAAGGAGTTGGAAAGAGGGAAGAACCCTTAACTCTTTTATTGTTGAGTACTATGTTTTTCTCTGGGATGGGAAAGATGGTACACTAATGAAAGTAAATGTTTTGACACCATAGTGAGGGTTGTATTATTATAGAAACAGTTGAGAACTGTTTGTATTGTATTCATGAAAACATTAAGGATAATATGATGAAGTGCATAAGGATATGATAGGGAGTATCTAAAAATTGTTTTATTGGTTTAAAATATATGATACTTTCACTTTTATTTTTACATGACGACTAACGTAATTATGATGTATGTCATGTGTAGAGCGAAAATGGAACTGTTGAGAGAGACAGTTTCCAATGATGTACAACCTCAAGAAGAGAATTACTATGAGAAGGTTGTTGTGGAAAGATTGTTGAAGGGACTTTAGAAGTCCCCAGGTGATCCAGAATCGGATCCAGAAGCCTGACAGGGCTAAAAAAGGCTCAAAAATGAAAGTGCTCAGAATCCGATGAAACCAGTCCCATTGCGTCCGTCTCGTCTTCCTGATTTTGTCCATATATTTACTTCATCAAACGGGCTTCGTATGAGAAAGATATTGCATTCTGTTCGAAAACCCAAACAGGTAAAAAGTCAAAGGTCAACTGGTCAAAAAGTCATTGATGATGTCAGCATGACATCAGTATGATAACTGTGCAGGATATGACATGGCATCATACGCTGATGACTGTGCAGAGTACACATGGTAGTGGTTGTATTGGACAAATGGTAGTTTATGATTGGTTTGGGAGGTGCCACGTGGCACCCTCTTAGTGGTTAGAATGGTCAAAATTGTATGAGGGTCCGTGGGGTTTGAAACCACGACCCACCACTCAACTCCAAGTTTCAACAACAAGCAATGCCATTGGGCCACGATATCACATTGTTATGTGGCTCGAATTTAAATATATGTATATTAAAAGTTTTGAAACGTTGGAAAAGGGTGGGGGCCGGGGCCAAGCCCCGACCCACGACCATATGTAATACCACATAACCATAACTCAAAGGTTAAACGGTCAGCGCCAAGGTATAATCCCATGGTTCCAGGCCCAACTCCATGGGACCCAGACCTTTACCACACAGAGCGCGAAGTTGTTAATAACTGCAGGCCGACAGTCACATCGGGCCTTCCATTTGACCAGGAGCTGGTAACCAAGGGGCCAGCGCTTAGCCTTCGGGCTAGCGCTCGGCCCAAATCATGCCATATGACCTTAAATTAGGGGCACGCACTGGACAGAGGGGGATAGTCCCTATTATTAAACACACAGTGGGTTTTTTTTTAATGTATTTGATTTTAAATGATTATATGCCTATTATTAATGGATTTTCTCCATTTTTGGGAGATATTGGGCATTTTTGGAGCCCAAATTTTGGGAGGAAGTTGGATATGGATAACCAACTTCAGATCTATATAAGACAGGCCTCTTTGAGGCCTGGGGGGACATTCAGAGTAGAGTTACGCTGAAGATAAGCCAAGCCAAAGCCATTTTGATGCAGGGAAGCTTTTGAGGAGAAGACGCTTGCAGGCCATTTCTGGGAGCTCCAGACGTCCATTTTGCATGTCGTTTTCTTTGCAGGGTTCTAGAGATCTGGAAGAACATGACTAGATCAGTCTTGTATCGAATTGGCACTGCTGCAATGTACTTTTGAGATTTTGAACAGAAATAAAGAAGCCTCCCCCACAGAGACAAAGGCCCGGAGACGTAGGCAAAGTTGTGCCGAACTCCATTATCAATCCTCGTGTTATGGTTTGTTGTTTATTACTTCATTTAATATCTTCATATGTGTATATGGATGTCATAATTCCTCTCTTTTCCTCATTCTTTCATTAAGTTTCTCAAATGGTTAATTAACACATGCAAAATCAAAACTCAACCATAGTCATTAAAAGATCCTACAGATCAAGTGGTATCAGAGCTAGTTGACGTTTGGATTTGAGTTTTGCATGTTAACCAGTGAAAAGCTACAGTGTGGTGAAGGCGAGCTTGTTGCAGAGAATCCATTAATTGGATTAAGAAAGAGAGCTTCTCATAGCGAGAATATGGCATCGAAAGAAGGGATTTCTCAAGATGAGAAAGAGTTCCGGAAAACATTCCTTGCTATGTCGGAGATGGTGAAAGTTTTGTATGAGGATTACTTGGAACGAAAGAGACCAGTTTTGGGTGAATCTTCAAAGGGAAAAAGTGAAGAGGAAGAGGACCATCCTCAGATTCCTCCCTCACCTCCATCATCACCTCCTTCTTCTCCTTCTTCTTCAAGTTTAAGTTCTAAATCTAATGGAAAGAAAAATGTTCATAAGAATAAACATGAAATGCCATTGTTAAAACTTGATGTCAAATTTGAGTTGCCCATATATGATGGTGAAGTAAATGCAGAAAAACTTGACAATTGGATCAGGCAGATGGAGGTATACTACAATGTGCAACAGATCAAGGATGAGGCCACACAAATTAAGTTGGCATCTTTGAGACTTGCAGGTACAACTCTCATCTGGTGGCAAAGCAAGCTGCAAAAGGGAATGCAACATGTGGGTAATGTATTTCCATCATGGAAGAGTTTCATTTATACACTTAGGAAATAATTCTATCCTTTGGGTTATAAAGAAAAAGCATTAATTGAATGGCAATCTTTAAAACTAAGAAAAGGACAAACAGTGCAAGAATACACCGATGGATTTCGAAAAATGGCATTAATGTTAGATATCCCTTTACAAACACAAGAAACTCTTATGAAGTATATAGGAGGTTTACCTGTGCATATTAGAAACATTGTTTTCATGTTTGGACCCACTAACCTTGATGAGGTTTCTATTCAAGCTACGTATATTGAAGCAGGGAAAGTAGGTGTGTCAGGGGAATCATCGTCTTCAAGGAAAGAGGACAAGAGCAAAAGGCATGGAAAGAACGCAAATGCAGTGACGAGGAAGGAAGGAAAGCCCTCTTGCAAGCATTGCAAGAAAGAGGGACATGATGAGGACAAATGTTGGCAGTTGCATCCTGAGAAGAGGCCAAAGTGGTTCAAAGAAAAGAAGGGAACACAGACAGTGGCAACGACAACAAAACCCACAGACTTGGGATTGGATTCAGGTGATGAATCAAAGATCTCATTGGTTGGTATGATAGGTAAAATTGGTGAAGACATTGATTGTAGAAACAACTTGTTTCATATAAGGGTAATCATACGACACACTAAGATAGACACATTAATCGACAGTGGATCTCAATCTAATCTAATCTCAGAAGAATTGGTTAAGCAATTGGGGTTAAAAACACAACTACATCATAAGCCTTACACACTTAAATGGATAAGCAATCATCATCAAATGCACATAACAAAGCAGTGCACAATCAAATTTGCAATTTCCTCTAAGTATGTGGATGAAGTAACATGTGATGTAGTGTCGTTAAGAGAATGTGGAATGGTCTTAGGTAGTCCATACTTATATGATCGTAAGGCAATTTTCTATAGGACAAAGAATCAATATCAATTCACTAAAGCAGGTCAAGATTATGTGGTTCATGCTCATCATGTTAAAGGAAATAAAACACTTCAAACAATGGAACAATTAAAGAAGGCAATGCAAGCAAATAACAAACCAATAATTGTTTCAAATGAAGTAATTGATCTTAAGAAAGAACAAGAAATGATTGTTGAATGGAAAATCAATCATAAGTTGCTTCAAGATAAGCTCATGTCGTGTAGATATTTCAAGTATATCAGCTCATTTGCAATTGTCTTTTTGATGCTGTCATTAGTAATGTTTTCTACATGGATGATAGTGGCTTTAGTAAGATGTAACAGGGTTCAAATGGCTAACAATATACTGTCAGTTGTCATGATTGTGTTACAGTTGATCTTGATGAGACAAGTGCACAAGACAGAGTTCAGAGACAGAGAGCAAGCCGGGTGGCCTATCCCGAGCTTGTTGACTGGTCAGTAACCTTTTGGGGACCAAAAGGTCTTTTAGTGGGGAGGTGTGATCCAGAATCGGATCCAGAAGCCTGACAGGGCTCAAAAAGGCTCAAAAATGAAATTGCTCGGAATCCGACGAAACTAGCACCATTGCGTCCGTCTTGTCTTCCTGATTCTGGCCACATATTTACTTCGTCAAATGGGTTTCGTATGCGAAAGATATAGCATTCTGTTCGAAAACCCAAACAGGTAAAAAGTCAAAGGTCAACTGGTCAAAAAGTCAATGCTGATGTTAGCATGACATCAGTATGTTGACTGTGCAGGAGATGACGTGGCATCGTACATTGATGACTGTGCAGAGTACACGTGGTAGTGGTTTTATTGGACAAATGGAAGTTTATGATTGGTTTGGGAGGTGCCACGTGGCACCCTCTTAGTGGTTAGAATGGTCAAAATTGTATGAGGATCCATGGGGTTTGAAACCATGACCCACCACTCAACTTCAAGTTTCAACAACAAGAAATGCCATTGGGCCACAATATCACATTGTTATGTGGCTCGAGTTTAAATATATGTATATTAAAAGTTTTGAAACATTGGAAAAGGGTGGGGGCCGGGGCCAAGCCTCGACCCATGACCATATGTAATACCACATAACCATAACTCAAAGGTTAAAAAATAAGCACCAAGGTATAAGCCCATGGTTCCAGGCCCAACTCCATGGGACCCGGACCTTTACCACACAAAGCGCGGAGTTTTTAATAACTGCAGGCTGACAGTCACATCGGGCCTTCCATTTGACCAGGAGCTGGTAACCAAGGGGCCAACGCTTAGCCTTCGGGCTAGCGCTCAGCCCAAATCACGCCATATGACCTTAAATTAGGGGTGTGCACCGGAAAGAGGGGGCTAGGCCCTATTATTAAACATACAGTGGGTTTTTTTTTAATGTATTTGATTTTAAATGATTATATGCCTGTTATTAATGGATTTTCTCCATTTTTGGGAGATATTGGGCATTTTTAGAGTCCAAATTTTGGGAGGAAGTAGGAGATGGATAACCAACTTCAGATCTATATAAGCTAGACCTATTTGAGGCCATGGGGGATAGTCATAGCAGAGTTATGCTGAAGAGAAGCCAAGCCAAAGCCATTTTTATGCAGGGAAGCTATTGAGGAGCAGGCGCTTGCAGGCCATTTCTGGGAGCTACGGATGTCTGTTTTGCGTGTTGTTTTCTTTGCAGGGTTCTAGAGATATGGAAGAACATGACCAGATCATTCTTGTAGCCAATTGGCACTATTGTGATGTATTTTTTGAGCTTTGAACAGAAATAAAGAAGCCTCCCCCACAGAGACAAAGGCCTGGAGACATAGGAAAAGTTGTGTCGAAATCCGTTATCAATCCTCGTGTTATGGTTTGATTTTTATTACTTCATTTCAGATATACATATGTGTATATGGTTTTCATAATTCCTCTCTTTTCCTCATTCTTTCATTAAGTTTCTCAAATGGTTAATTAACACATGCAAAATTAAAACTCAACCATAGTCATTAAAAGATCCTACGGATCACCAGGAAGCACCATTGTTGGATGCAGGCCTAGTTAGGAAGAAAGTGTATTTTTGGAGGAAAAGCATGCGGAAGAGAGCTAGAAAGAAAAGTAGCACATGTAAGAGAAGCAAGTGAAGCGTGCATGCAAGGAAAACCCAACAATGCTAGGTTTAGGGTTTTTGTAATGAATTGTAATGGCTGGTGAGCCGGAGATATAAATAAGTAGCACTTAGGAAATGAAAGAGAGATGGGGGGAGACATAGTGAGTAGAGGAGACAAAGAGGAAGAGAATTGTAAGAACTATATGAGTCATTAAGATGGTGAGCTAGAGAAGGAGTGAGTGACTCGATCCCGAGGTTTATATCGCAGGTTGATGAACCTGGTGTGATCTATTCAGCCTCGCAAGGATCAAGGAGCCTGTGGGAGAGAGGAGGAACTAAGTCTGTAACCACACACGATGTGATATATTTATAAACTATAATAAAATATTGAGAGCCAAATCTTTGTGGACGTATCCCATGGGGTGAACCATGGTAATACTATGTTATGTGAATGAATGAATGCATATTTATGTATGATTAATTAATGAATGTTAGATAAATGAAGCACTAAGTAGATCTGGTATTCCACATGCATGCATCAAATGAATGTTGTAACTATATGTTAGATGGACTGAATAAAGTTTATGGTGCACAACCATAGATATTTCTCTGTCTCGGGTTGCAAACACTTGAGTATTGCAACCACCCATAGATCTATCTCAGGTGAGATTGTGAAGTACACTTTGTTTACTGCGTTGCCTTATGGTTTACCAGAGGGGCCGATAGTTGTAAGGGATTTTGTTGGGAAGCTTATTAGTTCTAAACCAGGGTCAATATATGATGATCAATTATAATATACCACAAGGAATCCTCAAGACCAAGAGAAACAAATAGATAATGAAAGACCAACGATAACCAACAAATGGTTCTGTTTTCGGTTGATTGGAAGAAAACAGGATGGAACATATGAGATATGTTGAAGAAGCATCAAAAGAATGCAAGATCAGACGACAAAAAAGTAAAAGAATGAAAACCTAAAAAGGGATGTTGATACCATGGAATCCCATGAAGGCAAAGATAGAAACCTGGTTGAAGACAAAGGAGCTAGAGTTTGCGTAGAAAGATAAAAGAATCCCAAAGTTTACATCGCACAAATATCTGGACAAGTAGGTATTCACCGACTACCATGAAATATTTTTTGGTGATTTGCCACACATATTGCAAGAGTGGATAAAAAGATTGAAAGAAAACCATCCTATGAATCGGATCAGACAACTAGAGTAGAATTTAGAAGATATCTCACAACTACAATGAGTTGATAATAATTTTACGCGCGCAGTAGATTTATGGCTAGACAACATTGTTGTCGGATTCATCACAGAGTTTGGAGTATATATAATGAAGTCCTATAGCGCAGCTGAACAAGAGTTATTGAAGGGACCTCAAGGTAGGTACATCATATCGTTATATACTTCCATTAAGATATTACTATATAACAAAGGTGTAATGATGATGGAATTAGACAACTAAACTTCCTTGCATGCATGGACGAAGGGGGGAAGAACTGATAGGAGAGATGTAAGGAGAAGGGGATAAAGGAAATACAGAGGATTCCTTGGACCCCATTATGATGAACAAAGACCAGATCAAGCGGATCATGGAAACAACTAGAAAGACACACAGTGGGGTACCCTACCAATATAAGGTGAACACCAAGAAGAAAGTCATAGCCACGAGGGAAGGCTTGGAAAGTGATGAAGAGGAAGTAGAGGATCTCTGGGTTGTGAAGAAGATTGAGGAACTCCTACGCGCAACATATGAGAGGAAGATGACAGGTCCAAGAGAGGAAATAGAAGGCAACACTCCTATCCATATCAGTGTCAGTGTGGAACCCATAAACCCATGTGCAACTAACACACCAAAAAGAAAACCACCATTTAGACAACCAAATTTCAAGAGAAGGAAGATAGCAGTAAGTACATATACAAAAGGAGAAACAACTGGGGGAGCCAGTTCAAGAAGCAGTAGTCAAGAATATACACCACGTGGAGGTAGTATTGCATCATTCATAATGGTAGGACATGATCCAACCATCAGGTTACCATAATTCAAAGGAGAATCATTGGAGGACTAGGAGAAGCACCTTTTTATCTGTGAGAAGATTTGAGAAGAAAAACATATCACAGATGAGGACACTAAACTGACATAGTTATCTATCATGCTAAGAGATCATGCACTAGATTGGTACATGAGTTTAGTTGCAAACAGTCCTCTAGGGACAACTAGAATGATTGGAGATATCAAGAAGTTGTTGATAAATGAGTTCTAGAAGCCGAGTTTAGAGGATCAATACATGAAAGAGATGATAGATATTAGGCATAAACTTGGATAATTTGTATGGGAAATCGACCATAGATTCAAATGACTGAAAAGAAAGCTAAAATACATCATGACAGATATGCAACATAGGCATATGTTCGTCAATTCACTGCTACCACACTTGAAGTATCGGTTGCAATAACAAAAGTTTTAGACGTAGGAAGAGGATTTAAAAGAAACCCTACAACTGGAAGAGAACTAATATGATAAGACATATCCATCCATAGAGGAGATGAAGGAATATCTAAAGAACTTAATCTTCCAGTTGAACTAAAACAAAAGCAAGGACAAAAAAGAAGCCATTTGGTGTACCACATGCAGGACAGAAGGACACCATACAAATGAATGTCCAACATTCGTGCAGTGCATGGAATCAAGAATGCCAAATCCATTACCAACAGGAGGACTATGGTGAGATATCTATAAGAAACAGGGTCATGATCCATACCACTACCCAATGATGCATAAGTACCAGACAGTACTGAAACATTCGTATTGCAACTTTTTCAAGTTAGTAGGCCATGATGACAAAGATTGCAGAGCCATGGACCTGATGAGGGAAATAACATCATATGCATATAGGGTGAAAGAAGAAATGATTATTGGGCAAGCCACACCTCATTTTAACCAAGTACCAACATCATACAACACTATGCAACAACCATACAACACTACGCAGCCGCAGTATAATACCGCGCATCCACACTATAATATCGTGAAATATAACCATGTGTCTTAGTATAATGCATCGCGAGGTGATTGAGTTGGCTACAGAGGTGGAGGTAGAGAAAGAGGAGGCTTTGGAAGAGCTAGAGGACCAATGGTATGTCACAATTGTAAACAACTAGAACACTACACAAGAGAATGTCCATTTCCACCAACGATCTGTATGTATTGTCGTGCATCATATCATGACACAGAAGAATGTACGACACTAGAAGGGAAGATCCAGGAAAAGAGGAATAAGAACAATCATAATTTTCAGTGGATTTCAGCAGAAGTAAGGGATTAAGGAAGAAACATCAACATAGTTACACGAGGAGGATCTAAAATAGGAAATGATGCACTAAGACAAGAGCCAGTACAACACCAATGGGTGAAGAAGAATGTCGAACCAAAGAAGTAGTTTTATGCACAGAACGAGAAGGATATATTCAAGAAATCCAGACAAGAATTCTTGAATCCAGACATTGCATTGACATCAACCGCACATCATAATAAGGAAATACCAGAGTACAAGATGCCTCCATCGTTGGATCACACCGAAAAACCACAACCACTAGGACAAGTAAGTACCATTAAGGGTTTTTTGCAATCCTGGGTTAGACTACTAAATGGTCCATCCTATGTTAAATTATTACAAAATATGCTAGAAATATGTAGCATAGAAGTAGAAGGAAGGTTAGAACAGGAAACAGTCAATCACCTACATACAAAGAGGAGAACAAGTAGGGAATTCAGGTTGAATGCCAACATTGGAGATTTCAACATGGGAGATATTATACTAGATTTAGGATCTGAGGTTAATGTATTACCCAAGAAGACATTGAAATGTATGGGAGAACCCACATTAGGATATTCACCTGTTCAACTGAAACTAGAAAATCAACACAGAGTTCTACCAATTGGAAGACTAAAAGGAGTAACAGTAGACCTACATGGAGTACGGACTAAAGTCGACTTCGAAGTAATCGAGATAGTGGATGGCACAACACATTATCCGACATTGTTGGGTTTGGATTGGGCGTTTGATAACTAGGCCATAATCAACCTAAAGACATAGAATATGACCTTTGAGTCAAGAGAATACAGAGTCATTGCGCCATTGGACCCATCCGAAGGGGAAAGGTTTTTAGAGCCTACTTGCTTGGACCTGGAATAAATTAACTAGTTGTACAGAACAAATGCACGAGATGAGGATTACGTGAACCCAACTGCATATGGCATACTCACCTGGCGAAGCATGACCTCATGTGTGTCAGACTCAGATATGGGCTTAGAAAATTGGCAGCAGAGATTACACGAAGTCTCTACAAGAAGATGTGCAAGAATAGATTGTGTAGTAAGATGGGTAGGCACGGAGATAAGGGAATCGCCCAGATTCCATGGGGTGAATGAATTAGAAGCATTCCTAACACAATACAAAGATGAAGTGTTATATAATCAAAGACTCGTATCCATGTATATAACACTCAAGGAAACACTTGTGAGATGGTGGGGTGCGCACAAAGAAACAATCAGAGACTGGTACCAATGTAAGCGGTTATTGTGCATTAGGTTTGGTGCAAAATAAGGAAGAAACTAACTAGAGAAATATGATGGACATGGAGCACCAAAATAACACTTGACGAAGTGAAAAATGATATGGAGGATTACACCACAAGAGGAATGGTCTCATCATTTTGTTCACACATTATAAGGTATCCCAACAAACTGGTATGCAGACCAAGAATTGTGTAGAGGAACGATGAGCTGGACAGTACTACAACAAAACTTTACAACACTTTCTCATTTGAGCATGAGAACCCCAACATCAAGGATGATTTTAAGGATGGAAATTTATTTTAGGATGGAGGATTACACCACAAGAGGAATGGTCTCATCATTTTGTTCACACATTATAAGGTATCCCAACAAACTGGTATGCAAACCAAGAATTGTGTAGAGGAACGACGAGCTTGACAGTACTACAACAGAACTTTACAACACTTTCTCATTTGAGCATGAGAACCCCAACATCAAGAATGATTTTAAGGATAGAAAATTATTTTGTGAATCTCACTAATCCTTCATATGCCAACTATAAATGTTTGACAATATTTTTGTAAAAATATTCAAATTTCTAAGGATTTTATATAATTTGTATAAAATTTTGGCGATGTTTAAGGTAAACTTATTTTATCCTATAGAATTTAGGCGAATCATTTTTAGAATAGCGAATATTGTTTTGGGAAAAAACATGGAAAATTCTCCCATGAACGAAATTTAGCCCCTAAAATTATCCATTCCCAACATAGACACAACACTTAAACGAATTAGAGGGGTGATATTCAATAAGGAACCAAAAGTTTAACTCATGACAGAAGAAAAACAACAAAAAAGACAGACAGTCAAAGAACCATTGTCATTCTACCACGTGCAGGAAAAAGCACCAAATGAACATGACCTGCACGATATTCAGATTGAGGAAGTTGAAGGCGAGAGAGAAGTGGAAGGTCCACCTATGGAATCATAAGTAATTGTTGTGTTGAACAAGGTGAATAAAGTCAACATCGAGATAGTTGAGAATATCAAAATGGCCAGCATTGGAGACTATTGGGATGAACAAACAGTGGAAAGTATAACAAAGTTACTGCATGAGTACAATGACATGTTCCCAAAAACGTTCACCGAAATGAAATGCATAGCAGAAGAGATAGGAAAAATGAATATACCACTCAGATTTGAGGCAAGACCAATCAGACAACGACCATACAAACTAAATCTCATACATAAGAAAAAAGTCAAAGACGAAATCAATGGGATATTAGAAGTTGGAATCATAGAACCTGTAGAGGAATCTGAATGGATAAGCCCGATGGTAGTTCAAGTGAATAAAAAAGGGGGCATAAGAATATGTGTTGACTTGAGGAAGTTGAACGATGCATGCCTACATGAACCATTCCCTACTCCCTTCATAGATGAAGTGTTGGAGAATTTAGGAGGACATGAATCTTATTCATTCACTGACGGATTCTCAAGATGTTATCAGATCAAGATAGCACCAGATGACATATACAAGACCACTTTTTCCATGGAATGGGGATCCTACCAGTATACAGTGATGTCATTTGGATTGAAGAACGCACCAACAATATTTTCTAGAGTAGTCATAGTTGCATTTAAAGAGTTCATCCACCAGTTTATAGAGGTATATCTAGATGATTGGACAGTCTATATTCTATTGAAAGACCATGTAGAGGTCTTGCGACTGATTTTATAAATATGAAAAAAGTGTCAGATATCATTAAATATCAATAAGTGCATCTTCATAACACCTTTTGGAATACTATTGGGCCATATAGTATGCAAGCAAGGATTTCTAGTAGATCCTTCTAAGATTGTAGTAATTGTTACTCTACCACCACCAAAACTAGTACGCCAATTGAGAGAGACATTGGGACATACAGGATACTACAGGAAAATTATAAAGGGGTACGCGCAGATCACTGTGCCAATGGAGAAATTGCTAAGGAAAGACACAAAGTTTCAATGGAATGTCTAATATCTAATATCTAATATCTAATATCTTGCACTGCGAAAGCCCCTTTATGCTTAAATAATAAGAGTTAAGGGAGCTCTAACTGGGTAGTTCATAAGGCACAATACTTGCTAAGGTTTTGCAAATGGGGTAGCAAGCTAAGTGGGCTTGATTGTGGAAAAAACTCCACAGTTAAGCGCGCTTGAGCCAGAGGC